>CAKAIZ010000196.1:0-46406 GCA_916610145.1 Eristalis arbustorum | reverse complement strand
AGTTGGCGGTGATTAGTAGGGTACCATAGCTCATAGCTCATCTTCCATAGCTCATCTTCCAATCCACACGCGTGGAGACGTTATCGTGCATGTACCTATTGACTCTAACACTCTGGGATGGAAAAAGTTGGCCGTGGTCAGTAGGGCAATTTTGAAGGTTTCCATAGCTCATCTTCCAACCCACACGCGTGGAGATGTTATCGTGCATGTACCTATTGACTCTAAGACTCTGGGATGGAAAAAGTTGGCGGTGATTAGTAGGGCACCATAGCTCATAGCTGATCTTCCATAGCTCATCTTCCAACCCACACGCGTGGAGATGTTATCGACTCTAAGACTCTCGGATGGAAAAAGTTGGCCGTGGTCAGTAGGGCAATTTTGAAGGTTTCCATAGCTCATCTTCCAACCCACACGCGTGGAGATGTTATCGTGCATGTACCCATTGACTCTAAGACTCTGGGATGGAAAAAGTTGGCGGTGATTAGTAGGGCACCATAGCTCATAGCTCATCTTCCAACCCACACGCGTGGAGATGTTATCGTGCATATACCCATTGACTCTGAGACTCTGGGATGGAAAAAGTTGGCGGTGATTAGTAGGGCAATTTTTGAAGGTTTCCATAGCTCATCTTCCAACCCACACGCGTGGAGATATTATCGTGCATGTACCCATTGACTCTAAGACTCTGGGATGGAAAAAGTTGGCGGTGGTCAGCAGGGCAATCTTTAAGGTTTCCATAGCTCATCTTCCAACCCACACGGGTGGTGATGTTATCGTGCATGTACCCATTGACTCTGAGACTCTGGGATGGAAAAAGTTGGCCGTGGTCAGTAGGGCAATTTTGAAGGTTTCCATAGCTCATCTTCCAACCCACACGCGTGGAGATATTATCGTGCATGTACCCACTGACTCTAAGACTCTGGGATGGAAAAAGTTGGCGGTGATTAGTAGGGCACCATAGCTCATAGCTCATCTTCCATAGCTCATCTTCCAACCCACACGCGTGGAGATGTTATCGTGCATGTAGCCACTGACTCTAAGACTCTGGGATGGAAAAAGTTGGCGGTGATTAGTAGGGCACCATAGCTCATAGCTCATCTTCCAACCCACACGCGTGGAGATGTTATCGTGCATGTAGCCACTGACTCTAAGACTCTGGGATGGAAAAAGTTGGCGGTGATTAGTAGGGCACCATAGCTCATAGCTCATCTTCCAACCCACACGGGTGGTGATGTTATCGTGCATGTACCCATTGACTCTGAGACTCTGGGATGGAAAAAGTTGGCGGTGATTAGTAGGGCACCATAGCTCATAGCTCATCTTCCATAGCTCATCTTCCAACCCACAACGCGTGGAGATGTTATCGTGCATGTACCCATTGACTTTGAGACTCTGGGATGGAAAAAGTTGGCGGTGATTAGTAGGGCACCATAGCTCATAGCTTATCTTCCATAGCTCATCTTCCAACCCACACGCGTGGAGATGTTATCGTGCATGTACCTATTGACTCTGAGACTCTGGGATGGAAAAAGTTGGCGGTGGTCAGCAGGGAAATTTTGAAGGTTTCCATAGCTCATCTTCCTACCCACACGCGTGGAGATGTTATCGTGCATGTACCCACTGACTCTAAGACTCTGGGATGGAAAAAGTTGGCGGTGATTAGTAGGGCACCATAGCTCATAGCTCATCTTCCATAACTCATCTTCCAACCCACACGGGTGGTGATGTTATCGTGCATGTACCCATTGACTCTGAGACTCTGGGATGGAAAAAGTTGGCGGTGATTAGTAGGGCACCATAGCTCATAGCTCATCTTCCATAGCTCATCTTCCAACCCACACGCGTGGAGATGTTATCGTGCATGTACATATTGACTCTGAGACTCTGGGATGGAAAAAGTTGGCCGTGGTCAGTAGGGCAATTTTGAAGGTTTCCATAGCTCATCTTCCAACCCACACGCGTGGAGATATTATCGTGCATGTACCCATTGACTCTAAGACTCTGGGATGGAAAAAGTTGGCGGTGATTAGTAGGGCAATTTTGAAGGTTTCCATAGCTCATCTTCCAACCCACACGGGTGGTGATGTTATCGTGCATGTACCCATTGACTCTGAGACTCTGGGATGGAAAAAGTTGGCGGTGATTAGTAGGGCACCATAGCTCATAGCTCATCTTCCATAGCTCATCTTCCAACACCACACGCGTGGAGATGTTATCGTGCATGTAGCCACTGACTCTAAGACTCTGGGATGGAAAAAGTTGGCGGTGATTAGTAGGGCACCATAGCTCATAGCTCATCTTCCATAGCTCATCTTCCAACCCACACGCGTGGAGATGTTATCGTGCATGTAGCCACTGACTCTAAGACTCTGGGATGGAAAAAGTTGGCGGTGATTAGTAGGGCACCATAGCTCATAGCTCATCTTCCAACCCACACGGGTGGTGATGTTATCGTGCATGTACCCATTGACTCTGAGACTCTGGGATGGAAAAAGTTGGCGGTGATTAGTAGGGCACCATAGCTCATAGCTCATCTTCCATAGCTCATCTTCCAACCCACACGCGTGGAGATGTTATCGTGCATGTACCCATTGACTTTGAGACTCTGGGATGGAAAAAGTTGGCGGTGATTAGTAGGGCACCATAGCTCATAGCTTATCTTCCATAGCTCATCTTCCAACCCACACGCGTGGAGATGTTATCGTGCATGTACCTATTGACTCTGAGACTCTGGGATGGAAAAAGTTGGCGGTGGTCAGCAGGGAAATTTTGAAGGTTTCCATAGCTCATCTTCCTACCCACACGCGTGGAGATGTTATCGTGCATGTACCCACTGACTCTAAGACTCTGGGATGGAAAAAGTTGGCGGTGATTAGTAGGGCACCATAGCTCATAGCTCATCTTCCATAGCTCATCTTCCAATCCACACGGGCGGTGATGTTATCGTGCATGTACCTATTGACTCTAAGACTCTCGGATGGAAAAAGTTGGCCGTGGTCAGTAGGGCAATTTTGAGGTTTCCATAGCTCATCTTCCAACCCACACGCGTGGAGATATTATCGTGCATGTACCCATTGACTCTAAGACTCTGGGATGGAAAAAGTTGGCGGTGATTAGTAGGGCAATTTTGAAGGTTTTCCATAGCTCATCTTCCAACCCACACGCGTGGAGATGTTATCGTGCCTGTACCCATTGACTCTAAGACTCTGGGATGGAAAAAGTTGGCGGTGATTAGTAGGGCACCATAGCTCATAGCTCATCTTCCATAGCTCATCTTCCATAGCTCATCTTCCAACCCACACGCGTGGAGATGTTATCGTGCATGTAGCCACTGACTCTAAGACTCTGGGATGGAAAAAGTTGGCGGTGATTAGTAGGGTACCATAGCTCATAGCTCATCTTCCATAGCTCATCTTCCAACCCACACGCGTGGAGATGTTATCGTGCATGTACCCATTGACTCTGAGACTCTGGGATGGAAAAAGTTGGCGGTGATTAGTAGGGCAATTTTGAAGGTTTCCATAGCTCATCTTCCAACCCACACGCGTGGAGATGTTATCGTGCATGTACCCATTGACTCTAAGACTCTGGGATGGAAAAAGTTGGCGGTGATTAGTAGGGCACCATAGCTCATAGCTCATCTTCCATAGCTCATCTTCCAACCCACACGCGTGGAGATGTTATCGTGCATGTACCCATTGACTCTGAGACTCTGGGATGGAAAAAGTTGGCGGTGATTAGTAGGGTACCATAGCTCATAGCTCATCTTCCATAGCTCATCTTCCAACCCACACGCGTGGAGATGTTATCGTGCATGTACCCATTGACTCTAAGACTCTGGGATGGAAAAAGTTGGCGGCGATTAGTAGGGCACCATAGCTCATAGCTCATCTTCCATAGCTCATCTTCCATAGCTCATCTTCCAACCCACACGCGTGGAGATGTTATCGTGCATGTACCTATTGACTCTAAGACTCTCGGATGGAAAAAGTTGGCCGTGGTCAGTAGGGCAATTTTGAAGGTTTCCATAGCTCATCTTCCAACCCACACGCGTGGAGATGTTATCGTGCTTGTACCTATTGACTGTAAGACTCTGGGATGGAAAAAGTTGGCGGTGATTAGTAGGGCACCATAGCTCATAGCTCATCTTCTAACCCACACGCGTGGAGATGTTATAGTGCATATACCCATTGACTCTGAGACTCTGGGATGGAAAAAGTTGGCGGTGATTAGTAGGGCAATTTTGAAGGTTTCCATAGCTCATATTCCAACCCACACGCGTGGAGATATTATCGTGCATGTACCCATTGACTCTAAGACTCTGGGATGGAAAAAGTTGGCGGTGGTCAGCAGGGCAATCTTTAAGGTTTCCATAGCTCATCTTCCAATCCACACGGGCGGTGATGTTATCGTGCATGTACCCATTGACTCTGAGACTCTGGGATGGAAAAAGTTGGCGGTGATTAGTAGGGCAATTTTGAAGGTTTCCATAGCTCATCTTCCAACCCACACGCGTGGAGATGTTATCGTGCATGTACCCACTGACTCTTAGATTCTGGGATGGAAAAAGTTGGCGGTGATTAGTAGGGCAATTTTGAAGGTTTCCATAGCTCATCTTCCAACCCACACGCGTGGAGGTATTATCGTGCATGTACCCATTGACTCTAAGACTCTGGGATGGAAAAAGTTGGCGGTGATTAGTAGGGCAATTTTGAAGGTTTCCATAGCTCATCTTCCAACCCACACGCGTGGAGATGTTATCGTGCATGTACCCATTGACTCTAAGACTCTGGGATGGAAAAAGTTGGCGGTGATTAGTAGGGCACCATAGCTCATAGCTCATCTTCCATAGCTCATCTTCCAACCCACACGCGTGGAGATGTTATCGTGCATGTACCTATTGACTCTAAGACTCTGGGATGGAAAAAGTTGGCGGTGGTCAGCAGGGCAATCTTTAAGGTTTCCATAGCTCATCTTCCAACCCACACGGGTGGTGATGTTATCGTGCACGTACCCATTGACTCTAAGACTCTGGGATGGAAAAAGTTGGCGGTGGTCAGCAGGGCAATCTTTAAGGTTTCCATAGCTCATCTTCCAACCCACACGCGTGGAGATGTTATCGTGCATGTACCCATTGACTCTAAGACTCTGGGATGGAAAAAGTTGGCGGTGATTAGTAGGGCACCATAGCTCATAGCTCATCTTCCATAGCTCATCTTCCATAGCTCATCTTCCAACCCACACGCGTGGAGATGTTATCGTGCATGTACCCATTGACTCTGAGACTCTGGGATGGAAAAAGTTGGCGGTGATTAGTAGGGTACCATAGCTCATAGCTCATCTTCCATAGCTCATCTTCTAATCCACACGCGTGGAGATGTTATCGTGCATGTACCTATTGACTCTAACACTCTGGGATGGAAAAAGTTGGCCGTGGTCAGTAGGGCAATTTTGAAGGTTTCCATAGCTCATCTTCCAACCCACACGCGTGGAGATGTTATCGTGCATGTACCTATTGACTCTAAGACTCTGGGATGGAAAAAGTTGGCGGTGATTAGTAGGGCACCATAGCTCATAGCTGATCTTCCATAGCTCATCTTCCAACCCACACGCGTGGAGATGTTATCGTGCATGTACCTATTGACTCTAAGACTCTCGGATGGAAAAAGTTGGCCGTGGTCAGTAGGGCAATTTTGAAGGTTTCCATAGCTCATCTTCCAACCCACACGCGTGGAGATGTTATCGTGCATGTACCCATTGACTCTAAGACTCTGGGATGGAAAAAGTTGGCGGTGATTAGTAGGGCACCATAGCTCATAGCTCATCTTCCAACCCACACGCGTGGAGATGTTATCGTGCATATACCCATTGACTCTGAGACTCTGGGATGGAAAAAGTTGGCGGTGATTAGTAGGGCAATTTTGAAGGTTTCCATAGCTCATCTTCCAACCCACACGCGTGGAGATATTATCGTGCATGTACCCATTGACTCTAAGACTCTGGGATGGAAAAAGTTGGCGGTGGTCAGCAGGGCAATCTTTAAGGTTTCCATAGCTCATCTTCCAACCCACACGGGTGGTGATGTTATCGTGCATGTACCCATTGACTCTGAGACTCTGGGATGGAAAAAGTTGGCCGTGGTCAGTAGGGCAATTTTGAAGGTTTCCATAGCTCATCTTCCAACCCACACGCGTGGAGATGTTATCGTGCATGTACCCATTGACTCTAAGACTCTGGGATGGAAAAAGTTGGCGGTGATTAGTAGGGCACCATAGCTCATAGCTCATCTTCCAACCTACACGCGTGGAGATGTTATCGTGCATGTACCCATTGACTCTGAGACTCTGGGATGGAAAAAGTTGGCGGTGATTAGTAGGGCACCATAGCTCATAGCTCATCTTCCAACCCACACGCGTGGAGATGTTATCGTGCATGTACCCATTGACTCTAAGACTCTGGGATGGAAAAAGTTGGCGGTGATTAGTAGGGTACCATAGCTCATAGCTCATCTTCCATAGCTCATCTTCCAATCCACACGGGCGGTGATGTTATCGTGCATGTACCCATTGACTCTGAGACTCTGGGATGGAAAAAGTTGGCGGTGATTAGTAGGGCAATTTTGAAGGTTTCCATAGCTCATCTTCCAACCCACACGCGTGGAGATATTATCGTGCATGTACCCATTGACTCTAAGACTCTGGGATGGAAAAAGTTGGCGGTGGTCAGCAGGGCAATTTTTAAGGTTTCCATAGCTCATCTTCCAACCCACACGGGTGGTGATGTTATCGTGCA
This sequence comes from Eristalis arbustorum, assembly GCA_916610145.1. Taxonomy (NCBI): domain Eukaryota; kingdom Metazoa; phylum Arthropoda; class Insecta; order Diptera; family Syrphidae; genus Eristalis; species Eristalis arbustorum. The sequence goes on along the minus strand of CAKAIZ010000196.1, from coordinate 39,614 downwards.
TGTACCCATTGACTCTGAGACTCTGGGATGGAAAAAGTTGGCGGTGATTAGTAGGGCACCATAGCTCATAGCTCATCTTCCATAGCTCATCTTCCAACCCACACGCGTGGAGATGTTATCGTGCATGTACCCATTGACTCTGAGACTCTGGGATGGAAAAAGTTGGCGGTGGTCAGTAGGGCAATTTTGAACGCTTCCATAGCTCATCTTCCAATCCACACGGGCGGTGATGTTATCGTGCATGTACCCATTGACTCTGAGACTCTGGGATGGAAAAAGTTGGCGGTGATTAGTAGGGCAATTTTGAAGGTTTCCATAGCTCATCTTCCAACCCACACGCGTGGAGATGTTATCGTGCATGTACCCATTGACTCTAAGACTCTGGGATGGAAAAAGTTGGCGGTGATTAGTAGGGCACCATAGCTCATAGCTCATCTTCCATAGCTCATCTTCCATAGCTCATCTTCCAACCCACACGGGTGGTGATGTTATCGTGCATGTACCCATTGACTCTGAGACTCTGGGATGGCAAAAGTTGGCGGTGATTAGTAGGGCACCATAGCTCAAAGCTCATCTTCCATAGCTCATTTTCCAACCCACACGCGTGGAGATGTTATCGTGCATGTAGCCACTGACTCTGAGACTCTGGGATGGAAAAAGTTGGCGGTGATTAGTAGGGCACCATAGCTCAAAGCTCATCTTCCATAGCTCATTTTCCAACCCACACGCGTGGAGATGTTATCGTGCATGTACCCATTGACTCTGAGACTCTGGGATGGAAAAAGTTGGCGGTGATTAGTAGGGCAATTTTGAAGGTTTCCATAGCTCATCTTCCAACCCACACGCGTGGAGATGTTATCGTGCATGTACCCACTGACTCTAAGACTCTGGGATGGAAAAAGTTGGCGGTGATTAGTAGGACACCATAGCTCATACCTCATCTTCCATAGCTCATCTTCCAACCCACACGCGTGGAGATGTTATCGTGCATGTACCCATTGACTCTGAGATTCTGGGATGGAAAAAGTTGGCGTTGAGTAGTAGGGCACCATAGCTCATAGCTCATCTTCCATAGCTCATCTTCCAACCCACACGCGTGGAGATGTTATCGTGCATGTACCCATTGACTCTAAGACTCTGGGATGGAAAAAGTTGGCGGTGATTAGTAGGGCACCATAGCTCATAGCTCATCTTCCATAGCTCATCTTCCAACCCACACGCGTGGAGATGTTATCGTGCATGTACCCACTGACTCTAAGACTCTGGGATGGAAAAAGTTGGCGGTGATTAGTAGGGCACCATAGCTCATAGCTCATCTTCCATAGCTCATCTTCCAACCCACACGCGTGGAGATGTTATCGTGCATGTAGCCACTGACTCTGAGACTCTGGGATGGAAAAAGTTGGCGGTGATTAGTAGGGCAATTTTGAAGGTTCCCATAGCTCATCTTCCAACCCACACGCGTGGAGATGTTATCGTGCATGTACCCATTGACTCTAAGACTCTGGGATGGAAAAAGTTGGCGGTGATTAGTAGGGCACCATAGCTCATAGCTCATCTTCCATAGCTCATCTTCCAACCCACACGCGTGGAGATGTTATCGTGCATGTAGCCACTGACTCTAAGACTCTGGGATGGAAAAAGTTGGCGGTGATTAGTAGGGCACCATAGCTCATAGCTCATCTTCCATAGCTCATCTTCCAACCCACACGCGTGGAGATGTTATCGTGCATGTACCTATTGACTCTAAGACTCTGGGATGGAAAAAGTTGGCGGTGATTAGTAGGGTACCATAGCTCATAGCTCATCTTCCAACCCACACGCGTGGAGATGTTATCGTGCATGTACCCATTGACTCTAAGACTCTGGGATGGAAAAAGTTGGCGGTGATTAGTAGGGCACCATAGCTCATAGCTCATCTTCCATAGCTCATCTTCCAACCCACACGCGTGGAGATGTTATCGTGCATGTACCTATTGACTCTAAGACTCTCGGATGGAAAAAGTTGGCCGTGGTCAGTAGGGCAATTTTGAAGGTTTCCATAGCTCATCTTCCAACCCACACGCGTGGAGATATTATCGTGCATGTACCCACTGACTCTAAGACTCTGGGATGGAAAAAGTTGGCGGTGATTAGTAGGGCACCATAGCTCATAGCTCATCTTCCATAGCTCATCTTCCAACCCACACGCGTGGAGATGTTATCGTGCATGTACCCATTGACTCTGAGACTCTGGGATGGAAAAAGTTGGCGGTGATTAGTAGGGCACCATAGCTCATAGCTCATCTTCCATAGCTCATCTTCCAACCCACACGCCTGGAGATGTTATCGTGCATGTACCCATTGACTCTGAGACTCTGGGATGGAAAAAGTTGGCGGTGGTCAGTAGGGCAATTTTGAACGCTTCCATAGCTCATCTTCCAATCCACACGGGCGGTGATGTTATCGTGCATGTAGCCACTGACTCTGAGACTCTGGGATGGAAAAAGTTGGCGGTGATTAGTAGGGCAATTTTGAAGGTTTCCATAGCTCATCTTCCAACCCACACGCGTGGAGATGTTATCGTGCATGTACCCATTGACTCTAGGACTCTGGGATGGAAAAAGTTGGCGGTGATTAGTAGGGTACCATAGCTCATAGCTCATCTTCCAACCCACACGCGTGCAGATGTTATCGTGCATGTACCCACTGACTCTAAGACTCTGGGATGGAAAAAGTTGGCGGTGATTAGTAGGGCACCATAGCTCATAGCTCATCTTCCATAGCTCATCTTCCAACCCACACGCGTGGAGATGTTATCGTGCATGTAGCCACTGACTCTGAGACTCTGGGATGGAAAAAGTTGGCGGTGATTAGTAGGGCAATTTTGAAGGTTTCCATAGCTCATCTTCCAACCCACACGCGTGGAGATGTTATCGTGCATGTACCCACTGACTCTAAGACTCTGGGATGGAAAAAATTGGCGGTGATTAGTAGGGCACCATAGCTCATAGCTCATCTTCCATAGCTCATCTTCAAACCCACACGCGTGGAGATGTTATCGTGCATGTAGCCACTGACTCTGAGACTCTGGGATGGAAAAAGTTGGCGGTGATTAGTAGGGCAATTTTGAAGGTTTCCATAGCTCATCTTCCAACCCACACGCGTGGAGATGTTATCGTGCATGTACCCATTGACTCTAAGACTCTGGGATGGAAAAAGTTGGCGGTGATTAGTAGGGCACCATAGCTCATAGCTGATCTTCCATAGCTCATCTTCCAACCCACACGCGTGGAGATGTTATCGTGCATGTACCTATTGACTCTAAGACTCTCGGATGGAAAAAGTTGGCCGTGGTCAGTAGGGCAATTTTGAAGGTTTCCATAGCTCATCTTCCAACCCACACGCGTGGAGATATTATCGTGCATGTACCCATTGACTCTAAGACTCTGGGATGGAAAAAGTTGGCGGTGATTAGTAGGGCACCATAGCTCATAGCTCATCTTCCATAGCTCATCTTCTAACCCACACGCGTGGAGATGTTATCGTGCATGTGCACTCTAAGACTCTGGGATGGAAAAAGTTGGCGGTGATTAGTAGGGCACCATAGCTCATAGCTCATCTTCCATAGCTCATCTTCCAACCCACACGCGTGGAGATGTTATCGTGCATGTAGCCACTGACTCTGAGACTCTGGGATGGAAAAAGTTGGCGGTGATTAGTAGGGCAATTTTGAAGGTTTCCATAGCTCATCTTCCAACCCACACGCGTGGAGATGTTATCGTGCATGTACCCATTGACTCTAAGACTCTGGGATGGAAAAAGTTGGCGGTGATTAGTAGGGCACCATAGCTCATAGCTCATCTTCCATAGCTCATCTTCCAACCCACACGCGTGGAGATGTTATCGTGCATGTACCTATTGACTCTAAGACTCTCGGATGGAAAAAGTTGGCCGTGGTCAGTAGGGCAATTTTGAAGGTTTCCATAGCTCATCTTCCAACCCACACGCGTGGAGATATTATCGTGCATGTTCCCCTTGACTCTAAGACTCTGGGATGGAAAAAGTTGGCGGTGATTAGTAGGGCACCATAGCTCATAGCTCATCTTCCATAGCTCATCTTCCAACCCACACGCGTGGAGATGTTATCGTGCATGTACCCACTGACTCTAAGACTCTGGGATGGAAAAAGTTGGCGGTGATTAGTAGGGCACCATAGCTCATAGCTCATCTTCCATAGCTCATCTTCCAACCCACACGCGTGGAGATGTTATCGTGCATGTAGCCACTGACTCTGAGATCCTGGGATGGAAAAAGTTGGCGGTGATTAGTAGGGCACCATAGCTCATAGCTCATCTTCCATAGCTCATCTTCCAACCCACACGCGTGGAGATGTTATCGTGCATGTAGCCACTGACTCTAAGACTCTGGGATGGAAAAAGTTGGCGGTGATTAGTAGGGCACCATAGCTCATAGCTCATCTTCCAACCCACACGCGTGGAGATGTTATCGTGCATGTACCCACTGACTCTAAGACTCTGGGATGGAAAAAGTTGGCGGTGATTAGTAGGGCACCATAGCTCATAGCTCATCTTCCATAGCTCATCTTCAAACCCACACGCGTGGAGATGTTATCGTGCATGTACCCACTGACTCTAAGACTCTGGGATGGAAAAAGTTGGCGGTGATTAGTAGGGCACCATAGCTCATAGCTCATCTTCCATAGCTCATCTTCCAACCCACACGCGTGGAGATGTTATCGTGCATGTACCCATTGACTCTGAGACTCTGGGATGGAAAAAGTTGGCGGTGATTAGTAGGGCACCATAGCTCATAGCTCATCTTCCATAGCTCATCTTCCAACCCACACGCGTGGAGATGTTATCGTGCATGTACCTATTGACTCTAAGACTCTGGGATGGAAAAAGTTGGCGGTGGTCAGCAGGGCAATTTTTAAGGTTTCCATAGCTCATCTTCCAACCCACACGGGTGGTGATGTTATCGTGCATGTACCCATTGACTCTGAGACTCTGGGATGGCAAAAGTTGGCGGTGATTAGTAGGGCACCATAGCTCAAAGCTCATCTTCCATAGCTCATTTTCCAACCCACACGCGTGGAGATGTTATCGTGCGTGTAGCCACTGACTCTGAGACTCTGGGATGGAAGAAGTTGGCGGTGATTAGTAGGGCACCATAGCTCAAAGCTCATCTTCCATAGCTCATTTTCCAACCCACACGCGTGGAGATGTTATCGTGCATGTAGCCACTGACTCTAAGACTCTGGGATGGAAAAAGTTGGCGGTGATTAGTAGGGCACCATAGCTCATAGCTCATCTTCCAACCCACACGGGTGGTGATGTTATCGTGCATGTACCCATTGACTCTGAGGCTCTGGGATGGAAAAAGTTGGCGGTGATTAGTAGGGCACTATAGCTCATAGCTCATCTTCCATAGCTCATCTTCCAACCCACACGCGTGGAGATGTTATCGTGCATGTACCCATTGACTCTGAGACTCTGGGATGGAAAGAGTTGGCGTTGAGTAGTAGGGCACCATAGCTCATAGCTCATCTTCCAACCCACACGCGTGGAGATGTTATCGTGCATGTACCCATTGACTCTGAGACTCTGGGATGGAAAAAGTTGGCGGTGATTAGTAGGGCAATTTTGAAGGTTTCCATAGCTCATCTTCCAACCCACACGCGTGGAGATGTTATCGTGCATGTACCCATTGACTCTAAGACTCTGGGATGGAAAAAGTTGGCGGTGATTAGTAGGGCACCATAGCTCATAGCTCATCTTCCATAGCTCATCTTCCAACCCACACGCGTGGAGATGTTATCGTGCATGTAGCCACTGACTCCACGACTCTGGGATGGAAAAAGTTGGCGGTGATTAGTAGGGCACCATAGCTCAAAGCTCATCTTCCATAGCTCATCTTCCAACCCACACGGGTGGTGATGTTATCGTGCATGTACCCATTGACTCTGAGACTCTGGGATGGCAAAAGTTGGCGGTGATTAGTAGGGCACCATAGCTCAAAGCTCATCTTCCATAGCTCATTTTCCAACCCACACGCGTGGAGATGTTATCGTGCGTGTAGCCACTGACTCTGAGACTCTGGGATGGAAAAAGTTGGCGGTGATTAGTAGGGCACCATAGCTCAAAGCTCATCTTCCATAGCTCATTTTCCAACCCACACGCGTGGAGATGTTATCGTGCATGTAGCCACTGACTCTAAGACTCTGGGATGGAAAAAGTTGGCGGTGATTAGTAGGGCACCATAGCTCATAGCTCATCTTCCAACCCACACGGGTGGTGATGTTATCGTGCATGTACCCATTGACTCTGAGACTCTGGGATGGAAAAAGTTGGCGGTGATTAGTAGGGCACTATAGCTCATAGCTCATCTTCCATAGCTCATCTTCCAACCCACACGCGTGGAGATGTTATCGTGCATGTACCCATTGACTCTGAGACTCTGGGATGGAAAGAGTTGGCGTTGAGTAGTAGGGCACCATAGCTCATAGCTCATCTTCCAACCCACACGCGTGGAGATGTTATCGTGCATGTACCCATTGACTCTGAGACTCTGGGATGGAAAAAGTTGGCGGTGATTAGTAGGGCAATTTTGAAGGTTTCCATAGCTCATCTTCCAACCCACACGCGTGGAGATGTTATCGTGCATGTACCCATTGACTCTAAGACTCTGGGATGGAAAAAGTTGGCGGTGATTAGTAGGGCACCATAGCTCATAGCTCATCTTCCATAGCTCATCTTCCAACCCACACGCGTGGAGATGTTATCGTGCATGTAGCCACTGACTCCACGACTCTGGGATGGAAAAAGTTGGCGGTGATTAGTAGGGCACCATAGCTCATAGCTCATCTTCCATAGCTCATCTTCCAACCCACACGCGTGGAGATGTTATCGTGCATGTACCTATTGACTCTAAGACTCTCGGATGGAAAAAGTTGGCGGTTATTAGTAGGGCACTATAGCTCATAGCTCATCTTCCATAGCTCATCTTCCAACCCACACGCGTGGAGATGTTATCGTGCATGTACCTATTGACTCTAAGACTCTGGAATGGAAAAAGTTGGCGGTGATTAGTAGGGCACCATAGCTCATAGCTCATCTTCCATAGCTCATCTTCCAACCCACACCCGTGGAGATGTTATCGTGCATGTACCTATTGACTCTAAGACTCTCGGATGGAAAAAGTTGGCCGTGGTCAGTAGGGCAATTTTGAAGGTTTCCATAGCTCATCTTCCAACCCACACGCGTGGAGATATTATCGTGCATGTACCCATTGACTCTAAGACTCTGGGATGGAAAAAGTTTGCGGTGATTAGTAGGGCACCATAGCTCATAGCTCATCTTCCATAACTCATCTTCCAACCCACACGCGTGGAGATGTTATCGTGCATGTACCTATTGACTCTAAGACTCTGGGATGGAAAAAGTTGGCCGTGGTCAGTAGGGCAATTTTGAAGGTTTCCATAGCTCATCTTCCAACCCACACGCGTGGAGATGTTATCGTGTATGTACCCATTGACTCTAAGACTCTGGGATGGAAAAAGTTGGCGGTGATTAGTAGGGCACCATAGCTCATAGCTCATCTTCCATAGCTCATCTTCCATAGCTCATCTTCCAACCCACACGCGTGGAGATGTTATCGTGCATGTAGCCACTGACTCTGAGACTCTGGGATGGAAAAAGTTGGCGGTGATTAGTAGGGCAATTTTGAAGGTTTCCATAGCTCATCTTCCAACCCACACGCGTGGAGATGTTATCGTGCATGTACCCATTGACTCTAAGACTCTGGGATGGAAAAAGTTGGCGGTGATTAGTAGGGCACCATAGCTCATAGCTCATCTTCCATAGCTCATCTTCCAACCCACACGCGTGGAGATGTTATCGTGCATGTAGCCACTGACTCTAAGACTCTGGGATGGAAAAAGTTGGCGGTGATTAGTAGGGCACCATAGCTCATAGCTCATCTTCCATAACTCATCTTCCAACCCACACGCGTGGAGATGTTATCGTGCATGTGCCTATTGACTCTAAGACTCTGGGATGGAAAAAGTTGGCCGTGGTCAGTAGGGCAATTTTGAAGGTTTCCATAGGTCATCTTCCAACCCACACGCGTGGAGATATTATCGTGCATGTACCCATTGACTCTAAGACTCTGGGATGGAAAAAGTTGGCGGTGATTAGTAGGGCACCATAGCTCATAGCTCATCTTCCATAACTCATCTTCCAACCCACACGCGTGGAGATGTTATCGTGCATGTGCCTATTGACTCTAAGACTCTGGGATGGAAAAAGTTGGCCGTGGTCAGTAGGGCAATTTTGAAGGTTTCCATAGGTCATCTTCCAACCCACACGCGTGGAGATGTTATCGTGCATGTACCCATTGACTCTAAGACTCTGGGATGGAAAAAGTTGGCGGTGATTAGTAGGGCACCATAGCTCATAGCTCATCTTCCAACCCACACGCGTGGAGATGTTATCGTGCATGTACCCACTGACTCTAAGACTCTGGGATGGAAAAAGTTGGCGGTGATTAGTAGGGCACCATAGCTCATAGCTCATCTTCCATAGCTCATCTTCCAACCCACACGCGTGGAGATGTTATCGTGCATGTACCTATTGACTCTAAGACTCTCGGATGGAAAAAGTTGGCCGTGGTCAGTAGGGCAATTTTGAAGGTTTCCATAGCTCATCTTCCAACCCACACGCGTGGAGATATTATCGTGCATGTACCCATTGACTCTAAGACTCTGGGATGGAAAAAGTTGGCGGTGATTAGTAGGGCACCATAGCTCATAGCTCATCTTCCATAACTCATCTTCCAACCCACACGCGTGGAGATGTTATCGTGCATGTACCTATTGACTCTAAGACTCTGGGATGGAAAAAGTTGGCCGTGGTCAGTAGGGCAATTTTGAAGGTTTCCATAGCTCATCTTCCAACCCACACGCGTGGAGATGTTATCGTGCATGTACCCATTGACTCTAAGACTCTGGGATGGAAAAAGTTGGCGGTGATTAGTAGGGCACCATAGCTCATAGCTCATCTTCCATAGCTCATCTTCCATAGCTCATCTTCCAACCCACACGCGTGGAGATGTTATCGTGCATGTAGCCACTGACTCTGAGACTCTGGGATGGAAAAAGTTGAAGGTGATTAGTAGGGCACCATAGCTCATAGCTCATCTTCCATAGCTCATCTTCCAACCCACACGCGTGGAGATGTTATCGTGCATGTACCCACTGACTCTAAGACTCTGGGATGGACAAAGTTGGCGGTGATTAGTAGGGCACCATAGCTCATAGCTCATCTTCCATAGCTCATCTTCCAACCCACATGCGTGCAGATGTTATCGTGCATGTACCCATTGACTCTGAGACTCTGGGATGGAAAAAGTTGGCGGTGATTAGTAGTTCACCATAGCTCATAGCTCATCTTCCATAGCTCATCTTCCAACCCACACGCGTGGAGATGTTATCGTGCATGTAGCCACTGACTCTGAGACTCTGGGATGGAAAAAGTTGGCGGTGATTAGTAGGGCAATTTTGAAGGTTTCCATAGCTCATCTTCCAACCCACACGCGTGGAGATGTTATCGTGCATGTACCCATTGACTCTAAGACTCTGGGATGGAAAAAGTTGGCGGTGATTAGTAGGGCACCATAGCTCATAGCTCATCTTCCATAGCTCATCTTCCAACCCACACGCGTGGAGATGTTATCGTGCATGTACCCACTGACTCTAAGACTCTGGGATGGAAAAAGTTGGCGGTGATTAGTAGGGCACCATAGCTCATAGCTCATCTTCCATAGCTCATCTTCCAACCCACATGCGTGGAGATGTTATCGTGCATGTACCCATTGACTCTAAGACTCTGGGATGGAAAAAGTTGGCGGTGATTAGTAGGGCACCATAGCTCATAGCTCATCTTCCAACCCACACGCGTGGAGATGTTATCGTGCATGTAGCCACTGACTCTGAGACTCTGGGATGGAAAAAGTTGAAGGTGATTAGTAGGGCACCATAGCTCATAGCTCATCTTCCATAGCTCATCTTCCAACCCACACGCGTGGAGATGTTATCGTGCATGTACCCACTGACTCTAAGACTCTGGGATGGACAAAGTTGGCGGTGATTAGTAGGGCACCATAGCTCATAGCTCATCTTCCATAGCTCATCTTCCAACCCACATGCGTGCAGATGTTATCGTGCATGTACCCATTGACTCTGAGACTCTGGGATGGAAAAAGTTGGCGGTGATTAGTAGTTCACCATAGCTCATAGCTCATCTTCCATAGCTCATCTTCCATAGCTCATCTTCCAACCCACACGCGTGGAGATGTTATCGTGCATGTAGCCACTGACTCTGAGACTCTGGGATGGAAAAAGTTGGCGGTGATTAGTAGGGCAATTTTGAAGGTTTCCATAGCTCATCTTCCAACCCACACGCGTGGAGATGTTATCGTGCATGTACCCATTGACTCTAAGACTCTGGGATGGAAAAAGTTGGCGGTGATTAGTAGGGCACCATAGCTCATAGCTCATCTTCCATAGCTCATCTTCCAACCCACACGCGTGGAGATGTTATCGTGCATGTACCCACTGACTCTAAGACTCTGGGATGGAAAAAGTTGGCGGTGATTAGTAGGGCACCATAGCTCATAGCTCATCTTCCATAGCTCATCTTCCAACCCACATGCGTGGAGATGTTATCGTGCATGTACCCATTGACTCTAAGACTCTGGGATGGAAAAAGTTGGCGGTGATTAGTAGGGCACCATAGCTCATAGCTCATCTTCCATAGCTCGTCTTCCATAGCTCATCTTCCAACCCACACGCGTGGAGATGTTATCGTGCATGTAGCCACTGACTCTGAGACTCTGGGATGGAAAAAGTTGGCGGTGATTAGTAGGGCAATTTTGAAGGTTTCCATAGCTCATCTTCCAACCCACACGCGTGGAGATGTTATCGTGCATGTACCCATTGACTCTAAGACTCTGGGATGGAAAAAGTTGGCGGTGATTAGTAGCGCACCATAGCTCATAGCTCATCTTCCATAGCTCATCTTCCAACCCACACGCGTGGAGATGTTATCGTGCATGTACCTATTGACTCTAAGACTCTCGGATGGAAAAAGTTGGTCGTGGTCAGTAGGGCAATTTTGAAGGTTTCCATAGCTCATCTTCCAACCCACACGCGTGGAGATGTTATCGTGCATGTAGCCACTGACTCTGAGACTCTGGGATGGAAAAAGTTGGCGGTGATTAGTAGGGCACCATAGCTCATAGCTCATCTTCCATACCTCATCTTCCAACCCACACGCGTGGAGATGTTATCGTGCATGTACCCACTGACTCTAAGACTCTGGGATGGAAAAAGTTGGCGGTGATTAGTAGGGCACCATAGCTCATAGCTCATCTTCCATAGCTCATCTTCCAACCCACATGCGTGCAGATGTTATCGTGCATGTACCCATTGACTCTGAGACTCTGGGATGGAAAAAGTTGGCGGTGATTAGTAGGGCACCATAGCTCATAGCTCATCTTCCATAGCTCATCTTCCAACCCACACGCGTGGAGATGTTATCGTGCATGTAGCCACTGACTCTGAGACTCTGGGATGGAAAAAGTTGGCGGTGATTAGTAGGGCAATTTTGAAGGTTTCCATAGCTCATCTTCCAACCCACACGCGTGGAGATGTTATCGTGCATGTACCCATTGACTCTAAGACTCTGGGATGGAAAAAGTTGGCGGTGATTAGTAGCGCACCATAGCTCATAGCTCATCTTCCATAGCTCATCTTCCAACCCACACGCGTGGAGATGTTATCGTGCATGTAGCCACTGACTCTAAGACTCTGGGATGGAAAAAGTTGGCGGTGATTAGTAGGGCACCATAGCTCATAGCTCATCTTCCATAGCTCATCTTCCAACCCACACGCGTGGAGATGTTATCGTGCATGTACCTATTGACTCTAAGACTCTCGGATGGAAAAAGTTGGTCGTGGTCAGTAGGGCAATTTTGAAGGTTTCCATAGCTCATCTTCCAACCCACACGCGTGGAGATATTATCGTGCATGTACCCATTGACTCTAAGACTCTGGGATGGAAAAAGTTGGCGGTGATTAGTAGGGCACCATAGCTCATAGCTCATCTTCCATAACTCATCTTCCAACCCACACGCGTGGAGATGTTATCGTGCATGTACCTATTGACTCTAAGACTCTGGGATGGAAAAAGTTGGCCGTGGTCAGTAGGGCAATTTTGAAGGTTTCCATAGCTCATCTTCCAACCCACACGCGTGGAGATGTTATCGTGCATGTACCTATTGACTCTAAGACTCTGGGATGGAAAAAGTTGGCGGTGATTAGTAGGGCACCATAGCTCATAGCTCATCTTCCATAGCTCATCTTCCAACCCACACGCGTGGAGATGTTATCGTGCATGTACCTATTGACTCTAAGACTCTCGGATGGAAAAAGTTGGCCGTGGTCAGTAGGGCAATTTTGAAGGTTTCCATAGCTCATCTTCCAACCCACATGCGTGGAGATGTTATCGTGCATGTACCCATTGACTCTAAGACTCTGGGATGGAAAAAGTTGGCGGTGATTAGTAGGGCACCATAGCTCATAGCTCATCTTCCATAGCTCATCTTCCAACCCACACGCGTGGAGATGTTATCGTGCATGTAGCCACTGACTCTGAGACTCTGGGATGGAAAAAGTTGGCGGTGATTAGTAGGGCACCATAGCTCATAGCTCATCTTCCATAGCTCATCTTCCAACCCACACGCGTGGAGATGTTATCGTGTATGTACCCACTGACTCTAAGACTCTGGGATGGAAAAAGTTGGCGGTGATTAGTAGGGCACCATAGCTCATAGCTCATCTTCCATAGCTCATCTTCCAACCCACATGCGTGCAGATGTTACGCGCATGTACCCATTGACTCTGAGACTCTGGGATGGAAAAAGTTGGCGGTGATTAGTAGGGCACCATAGCTCATAGCTCATCTTCCATAGCTCATCTTCCAACCCACATGCGTGCAGATGTTACGCGCATGTACCCATTGACTCTGAGACTCTGGGATGGAAAAAGTTGGCGGTGATAAGTAGGGCAATTTTGAAGGTTTCCATAGCTCATCTTCCAACCCACACGCGTGGAGATGTTATCGTGCATGTACCCATTGACTCTAAGACTCTGGGATGGAAAAAGTTGGCGGTGATTAGTAGGGCACCATAGCTCATAGCTCATCTTCCATAGCTCATCTTCCAACCCACACGCGTGGAGATGTTATCGTGCATGTACCCATTGACTCTGAGACTCTGGGATGGAAAAAGTTGGCGGTGGTCAGTAGGGCAATTTTTAAGGTTTCCATAGCTCATTTTCCAACCCACACGCGTGGAGATGTTATCGTGCATGTACCCATTGACTCTGAGACTCTGGGATTTAAAAAGTTGGCGGTGATTAGTAGGGCACCATAGCTCATAGCTCATCTTCCATAGCTCATCTTCCAACCCACACGCGTGGAGATGTTATCGTGCATGTAGCCACTGACTCTGAGACTCTGGGATGGAAAAAGTTGGCGGTGATTAGTAGGGCAATTTTGAAGGTTTCCATAGCTCATCTTCCAACCCACACGCGTGGAGATGTTATCGTGCATGTACCCATTGACTCTAAGACTCTGGGATGGAAAAAGTTGGCGGTGATTAGTAGGGCACCATAGCTCATAGCTCATCTTCCATAGCTCATCTTCCAACTCACACGCGTGGAGATGTTATCGTGCATGTACCCATTGACTCTAAGACTCTGGGATGGAAAAAGTTGGCGGTGATTAGTAGGGCACCATAGCTCATAGCTCATGTTCCATAGCTCATCTTCCAACCCACACGCGTGGAGATGTTATCGTGCATGTACCCATTGACTCTGAGACTCTGGGATGGAAAAAGTTGGCGGTGATTAGTAGGGCACCATAGCTCATAGCTCATCTTCCATAGCTCATCTTCCATAGCTCATCTTCCAACCCACACGCGTGGAGATGTTATCGTGCATGTAGCCACTGACTCTGAGACTCTGGGATGGAAAAAGTTGGCGGTGATTAGTAGGGCAATTTTGAAGGTTTCCATAGCTCATCTTCCAACCCACACGCGTGGAGATGTTATCGTGCATGTACCCATTGACTCTAAGACTCTGGGATGGAAAAAGTTGGCGGTGATTAGTAGGGCACCATAGCTCATAGCTCATCTTCCAACCCACACGCGTGGAGATGTTATCGTGCATGTACCCATTGACTCTGAGACTCTGGGATGGACAAAGTTGGCGGTGGTCAGTAGGGCAATTTTTAAGGTTTCCATAGCTCATTTTCCAACCCACACGCGTGGAGATGTTATCGTGCATGTACCCATTGACTCTGAGACTCTGGGATTTAAAAAGTTGGCGGTGATTAGTAGGGCACCATAGCTCATAGCTCATCTTCCATAGCTCCTTTTCCAACCCACACGCGTGGAGATGTTATCGTGCATGTACCCATTGACTCTAAGACTCTGGGATGGAAAAAGTTGGCGGTGATTAGTAGGGCACCATAGCTCATAGCTCATCTTCCATAGCTCATTTTCCAACCCACACGCGTGGAGATGTTATCGTGCATGTACCTATTGACTCTAAGACTCTGGGATGGACAAAGTTGGCGGTGATTAGTAGGGCACCATAGCTCATAGCTCATCTTCCATAGCTCATCTTCCAACCCACACGCGTGGAGATGTTATCGTGCATGTACCCATTGACTCTGAGACTCTGGGATGGAAAAAGTTGGCGGTGATTAGTAAGGGCACCATAGCTCATAGCTCATCTTCCATAGCTCATCTTCCAACCCACACGCGTGGAGATGTTATCGTGCATGTACCCATTGACTCTGAGACTCTGGGATGGAAAAAGTTGGCGGTGGTCAGTAGGGCAATTTTGAACGCTTCCATAGCTCATCTTCCAATCCACACGGGCGGTGATGTTATCGTGCATGTACCCATTGACTCTGAGACTCTGGGATGGAAAAAGTTGGCGGTGATTAGTAGGGCACCATAGCTCATAGCTCATCTTCCATAGCTCATCTTCCAACCCACACGCGTGGAGATGTTATCGTGCATGTACCCACTGACTCTAAGACTCTGGGATGGAAAAAGTTGGCGGTGATTAGTAGGGCACCATAGCTCATAGCTCATCTTCCATAGCTCATCTTCCAACCCACACGCGTGGAGATGTTATCGTGCATGTAGCCACTGACTCTGAGACTCTGGGATGGAAAAAGTTGGCGGTGATTAGTAGGGCAATTTTGAAGGTTTCCATAGCTCATCTTCCAACCCACACGCGTGGAGATGTTATCGTGCATGTACCCATTGACTCTAAGACTCTGGGATGGAAAAAGTTGGCGGTGATTAGTAGGGCACCATAGCTCATAGCTCATCTTCCATAGCTCATCTTCCAACACACACGCGTGGAGATGTTATCGTGCATGTACCCACTGACTCTAAGACTCTGGGATGGAAAAAGTTGGCGGTGATTAGTAGGGCACCATAGCTCATAGCTCATCTTCCATAGCTCATCTTCCAACCCACATGCGTGGAGATGTTATCGTGCATGTACCCATTGACTCTGAGACTCTGGGATGGAAAAAGTTGGCGGTGATTAGTAGGGCACCATAGCTCATAGCTCATCTTCCATAGCTCATCTTCCAACCCACACGCGTGGAGAAGTTATCGTGCATGTACCCATTGACTTTGAGACTCTGGGATGGAAAAAGTTGGCGGTGATTAGTAGGGCACCATAGCTCATAGCTCATCTTCCATAGCTCATCTTCCAACCCACACGCGTGGAGATGTTATCGTGCATGTACCCATTGACTCTGAGACTCTGGGATGGAAAAAGTTGGCGGTGATTAGTAGGGCAATTTTGAAGGTTTCCATAGCTCATCTTCCAACCCACACGCGTGGAGATGTTATCATGCATGTACCCATTGACTCTAAGACTCTGGGATGGAAAAAGTTGGCGGTGATTAGTAGGGCACCATAGCTCATAGCTCATCTTCCATAGCTCATCTTCCAACCCACACGCGTGAGATGTTATCGTGCATGTACCCATTGACTCTGAGACTCTGGGATGGAAAAAGTTGGCGGTGGTCAGTAGGGCAATTTTGAACGCTTCCATAGCTCATCTTCCAATCCACACGGGCGGTGATGTTATCGTGCATGTACCCATTGACTCTGAGACTCTGGGATGGAAAAAGTTGGCGGTGATTAGTAGGGCAATTTTGAAGGTTTCCATAACTCATCTTCCAACCCACACGCGTGGAGATGTTATCGTGCATGTACCCGTTGACTCTAAGACTCTGGGATGGAAAAAGTTGGCGGTGATTAGTAGGGCACCATAGCTCATAGCTCATCTTCCATAGCTCATCTTCCAACCCACACGCGTGGAGATGTTATCGTGCATGTACCTATTGACTCTAAGACTCTCGGATGAAAAAGTTGGCCGTGGTCAGTAGGGCAATTTTGAAGGTTTCCATAGCTCATCTTCCAACCCACACGCGTGGAGATGTTATCGTGCATGTACCCATTGACTCTAAGACTCTGGGATGGAAAAAGTTGGCGGTGATTAGTAGGCCACCATAGCTCATAGCTCATCTTCCATAGCTCATCTTCCAACCCACACGCGTGGAGATGTTATCGTGCATGTACCTATTGACTCTAAGACTCTGGGATGGAAAAAGTTGGCGGTGGTCAGCAGGGCAATCTTTAAGGTTTCCATAGCTCATCTTCCAACCCACACGGGTGGTGATGTTATCGTGCATGTACCCATTGACTCTAAGACTCTGGGATGGAAAAAGTTGGCGGTGGTCAGCAGGGCAATCTTTAAGGTTTCCATAGCTCATCTTCCAACCCACACGGGTGGTGATGTTATCGTGCATGTACCCATTGACTCTAAGACTCTGGGATGGAAAAAGTTGGCCGTGGTCAGTAGGGCAATTTTGAAGGTTTCTATAGCTCATCTTCCAACCCACACGCGTGGAGATGTTATCATGCATGTACCCATTGACTCTAAGACTCTGGGATGGAAAAAGTTGGCGGTGATTAGTAGGGCACCATAGCTCATAGCTCATCTTCCATAGCTCATCTTCCAACCCACACGCGTGGAGATGTTATCGTGCATGTACCCATTGACTCTGAGACTCTGGGATGGAAAAAGTTGGCGGTGGTCAGTAGGGCAATTTTGAACGCTTCCATAGCTCATCTTCCAATCCACACGGGCGGTGATGTTATCGTGCATGTACCCATTGACTCTGAGACTCTGGGATGGAAAAAGTTGGCGGTGATTAGTAGGGCAATTTTGAAGGTTTCCATAGCTCATCTTCCAACCCACACGCGTGGAGATGTTATCGTGCATGTACCCGTTGACTCTAAGACTCTGGGATGGAAAAAGTTGGCGGTGATTAGTAGGGCACCATAGCTCATAGCTCATCTTCCATAGCTCATCTTCCAACCCACACGCGTGGAGATGTTATCGTGCATGTACCTATTGACTCTAAGACTCTCGGATGAAAAAGTTGGCCGTGGTCAGTAGGGCAATTTTGAAGGTTTCCATAGCTCATCTTCCAACCCACACGCGTGGAGATGTTATCGTGCATGTACCCATTGACTCTAAGACTCTGGGATGGAAAAAGTTGGCGGTGATTAGTAGGGCACCATAGCTCATAGCTCATCTTCCATAGCTCATCTTCCAACCCACACGCGTGGAGATGTTATCGTGCATGTACCTATTGACTCTAAGACTCTGGGATGGAAAAAGTTGGCGGTGGTCAGCAGGGCAATCTTTAAGGTTTCCATAGCTCATCTTCCAACCCACACGGGTGGTGATGTTATCGTGCATGTACCCATTGACTCTAAGACTCTGGGATGGAAAAAGTTGGCGGTGGTCAGCAGGGCAATCTTTAAGGTTTCCATAGCTCATCTTCCAACCCACACGGGTGGTGATGTTATCGTGCATGTACCCATTGACTCTAAGACTCTGGGATGGAAAAAGTTGGCCGTGGTCAGTAGGGCAATTTTGAAGGTTTCCATAGCTCATCTTCCAACCCACACGCGTGGAGATGTTATCGTGCATGTACCTATTGGCTCTAAGACTCTCGGATGGAAAAAGTTGGCGGTGATTAGTAGGGCACCATAGCTCATAGCTCATCTTCCATAGCTCATCTTCCAACCCACACGCGTGGAGATGTTATCGTGCATGTACCCATTGACTCTAAGACTCTGGGATGGAAAAAGTTGGCCGTGGTCAGTAGGGCAATTTTGAAGGTTTCCATAGCTCATCTTCCAACCCACACGCGTGGAGATGTTATCGTGCATGTACCCATTGACTCTAAGACTCTGGGATGGAAAAAGTTGGCGGTGATTAGTAGGGCACCATAGCTCATAGCTCATCTTCCATAGCTCATCTTCCAACCCACACGCGTGGAGATGTTATCGTGCATGTACCCACTGACTCTAAGACTCTGGGATGGAAAAAGTTGGCGTTGAGTAGTAGGGCACCATAGCTCATAGCTCATCTTCCATAGCTCATCTTCCAACCCTCACGCGTGGAGATGTTATCGTGCATGTACCCATTGACTTTGAGACTCTGGGATGGAAAAAGTTGGCGGTGATTAGTAGGGCACCATAGCTCATAGCTTATCTTCCATAGCTCATCTTCCAACCCACACGCGTGGAGATGTTATCGTGCATGTACCTATTGACTCTGAGACTCTGGGATGGAAAAAGTTGGCGGTGGTCAGCAGGGCAATTTTTAAGGTTTCCATAGCTCATCTTCCAACCCACACGCGTGGAGATGTTATCGTGCATGTACCCATTGACTCTGAGACTCTGGGATGGAAAAAGTTGGCGTTGAGTAGTAGGGCACCATAGCTCATAGCTCATCTTCCATAGCTCATCTTCCAACCCACACGCGTGGAGATGTTATCGTGCATGTACCCATTGACTCTGAGACTCTGGGATGGAAAAAGTTGGCGGTGATAAGTAGGGCACCATAGCTCATAGCTCATCTTCCAACCCACACGCGTGGAGATATTATCGTGCATGTACCCATTGACTCTAAGACTCTGGGATGGAAAAAGTTGGCGGTGATTAGTAGGGCAATTTTGAAGGTTTCCATAGCTCATCTTCCAACCCACACACGTGGAGATGTTATCGTGCATGTACCCATTGACTCTAAGACTCTGGGATGGAAAAAGTTGGCGATGATTAGTAGGGCACCATAGCTCATAGCTCATCTTCCATAGCTCATCTTCCAACCCACACGCGTGGAGATGTTATCGTGCATGTACCCATTGACTCTGAGACTCTGGGATGGAAAAAGTTGGCGGTGATTAGTAGGGCACCATAGCTCATAGCTCATCTTCCATAGCTCATCTTCCAACCCACACGCGTGGAGATGTTATCGTGCATGTACCCATTGACTCTGAGACTCTGGGATGGAAAAAATTGGCGTTGAGTAGTAGGGCACCATAGCTCATAGCTCATCTTCCATAGCTCATTTTCCAACCCACACGCGTGGAGATGTTTTCGTGCATGTACCCATTGACTCTGAGACTCTGGGATTGAAAAAGTTGGCGGTGATTAGTAGGGCAACTTTGAAGGTTTCCATAGCTCATCTTCCAACCCACACGCGTGGAGATGTTATCGTGCATGTACCCACTGACTCTAAGACTCTGGGATGGAAAAAGTTGGCGGTGATTAGTAGGGCACCATAGCTCATAGCTCATCTTCCATAGCTCATCTTCCAACCCACACGCGTGGAGATGTTATCGTGCATGTACCCATTGACTCTAAGACTCTGGGATGGAAAAAGTTGGCGGTGGTCAGCAGGGCAATTTTTAAGGTTTCCATAGCTCATCTTCCAACCCACACGGGTGGTGATGTTATCGTGCATGTACCCATTGACTCTGAGACTCTGGGATGGAAAAAGTTGGCCGTGGTCAGTAGGGCAATTTTGAAGGTTTCCATAGCTCATCTTCCAACCCACACGCGTGGAGATATTATCGTGCATGTACCCATTGACTCTAAGACTCTGGGATGGAAAAAGTTGGCGGTGATTAGTAGGGCACCATAGCTCATAGCTCATCTTCCATAACTCATCTTCCAACCCACACGCGTGGAGATGTTATCGTGCATGTACCTATTGACTCTAAGACTCTGGGATGGAAAAAGTTGGCCGTGGTCAGTAGGGCAATTTTGAAGGTTTCCATAGCTCATCTTCCAACCCACACGCGTGGAGATGTTATCGTGCATGTACCCACTGACTCTAAGACTCTGGGATGGAAAAAGTTGGCGGTGATTAGTAGGGCAATTTTGAAGGTTTCCATAGCTCATCTTCCAACCCACACGCGTGGAGATGTTATCGTGCATGTACCCACTGACTCTAAGACTCTGGGATGGAAAAAGTTGGCGGTGATTAGTAGGGCACCATAGCTCATAGCTCATCTTCCATAGCTCATTTTCCAACCCACACGCGTGGAGATGTTATCGTGCATGTACCCATTGACTCTGAGACTCTGGGATGGAAAAAGTTGGCGGTGGTCAGTAGGGCAATTTTGAACGCTTCCATAGCTCATCTTCCAATCCACACGGGCGGTGATGTTATCGTGCATGTACCCATTGACTCTGAGACTCTGGGATGGAAAAAGTTGGCGGTGATTAGTAGGGCAATTTTGAAGGTTTCCATAGCTCATCTTCCAACCCACACGCGTGGAGATGTTATCGTGCATGTACCCATTGACTCTAAGACTCTGGGATGGAAAAAGTTGGCGGTGATTAGTAGGGCACCATAGCTCATAGCTCATCTTCCAACCCACACGCGTGGAGATGTTATCGTGCATGTACCTATTGACTCTAAGACTCTCGGATGGAAAAAGTTGGCCGTGGTCAGTAGGGCAATTTTGAAGGTTTCCATAGCTCATCTTCCAACCCACACGCGTGGAGATGTTATCGTGCATGTACCCATTGACTCTAAGACTCTGGGATGGAAAAAGTTGGCGGTGATTAGTAGGGCACCATAGCTCATAGCTCATCTTCCAACCCACACGCGTGGAGATGTTATCGTGCATGTACCTATTGACTCTAAGACTCTGGGATGGAAAAAGTTGGCGGTGGTCAGCAGGGCAATCTTTAAGGTTTCCATAGCTCATCTTCCAACCCACACGGGTGGTGATGTTATCGTGCATGTACCCATTGACTCTAAGACTCTGGGATGGAAAAAGTTGGCGGTGGTCAGCAGGGCAATCTTTAAGGTTTCCATAGCTCATCTTCCAACCCACACGCGTGGAGATGTTATCGTGCATGTACCCATTGACTCTAAGACTCTGGGATGGAAAAAGTTGGCGGTGATTAGTAGGGCACCATAGCTCATAGCTCATCTTCCATAGCTCATCTTCCAACCCACACGCGTGGAGATGTTATCGTGCATGTACCCATTGACTCTGAGACTCTGGGATGGAAAAAGTTGGCGGTGATTAGTAGGGCACCATAGCTCATAGCTCATCTTCCATAGCTCATCTTCCAACCCACACGCGTGGAGATGTTATCGTGCATGTACCCATTGACTCTGAGACTCTGGGATGGAAAAAGTTGGCGGTGGTCAGTTGGGCAATTTTGAACGCTTCCATAGCTCATCTTCCAATCCACACGGGCGGTGATGTTATCGTGCATGTACCCATTGGCTCTGAGACTCTGGGATGGAAAAAGTTGGCGGTGATTAGTAGGGCAATTTTGAAGGTTTCCATAGCTCATCTTCCAACCCACACGCGTGGAGATGTTAGCGTGCATGTACCCATTGACTCTAAGACTCTGGGATGGAAAAAGTTGGCGGTGATTAGTAGGGCACCATAGCTCATAGCTCATCTTCCATAGCTCATTTTCCAACCCACACGCGTGGAGATGTTATCGTGCATGTACCTATTGACTCTAAGACTCTGGGATGGAAAAAGTTTGCGGTGATTAGTAGGGCACCATAGCTCATAGCTCATCTTCCATAGCTCATCTTCCAACCCACACGCGTGGAGATGTTATCGTGCATGTACCCATTGACTCTGAGACTCTGGGATGGAAAAAGTTGGCGGTGATTAGTAGGGCACCATAGCTCATAGCTCATCTTCCATAGCTCATTTTCCAACCCACACGCGTGGAGATGTTTTCGTGCATGTACCCATTGACTCTGAGACTCTGGGATGGAAAAATTTGGCGGTGATTAGTAGGGCACCATAGCTCATAGCTCATCTTCCATAGCTCATCTTCCAACCCACACGCGTGGAGATGTTATCGTGCATGTACCTATTGACTCTAAGACTCTGGGATGGAAAAAGTTGGCGGTGGTCAGCAGGGCAATCTTTAAGGTTCCCATAGCTCATCTTCCAACCCACACGGGTGGTGATGTTATCGTGCATGTACCCATTGACTCTGAGACTCTGGGATGGAAAAAGTTGGCGGTGATTAGTAGGGCACCATAGCTCATAGCTCATCTTCCAACCCACACGCGTGGAGATGTTATCGTGCATGTACCCATTGACTCTGAGACTCTGGGATGGAAAAAGTTGGCGGTGGTCAGTAGGGCAATTTTGAACGCTTCCATAGCTCATCTTCCAATCCACACGGGCGGTGATGTTATCGTGCATGTACCCATTGACTCTGAGACTCTGGGATGGAAAAAGTTGGCCGTGGTCAGTAGGGCAATTTTGAAGGTTTCCATAGCTCATCTTCCAACCCACACGCGTGGAGATATTATCGTGCATGTACCCATTGACTCTAAGACTCTGGGATGGAAAAAGTTGGCGGTGATTAGTAGGGCACCATAGCTCATAGCTCATCTTCCATAACTCATCTTCCAACCCACACGCGTGGAGATGTTATCGTGCATGTACCTATTGACTCTAAGACTCTGGGATGGAAAAAGTTGGCCGTGGTCAGTAGGGCAATTTTGAAGGTTTCCATAGCTCATCTTGGTTATCGTGCATGTACCCATTGACTCTAAGACTCTGGGATGGAAAAAGTTGGCGGTGATTAGTAGGGCACCATAGCTCATAGCTCATCTTCCATAGCTCATCTTCCAACCCACACGCGTGGAGATGTTGGGTTGGAACCACACGCGTGGAGATGTTATCGTGCATGTACCCATTGACTCTAAGACTCTGGGATGGAAAAAGTTGGCGGTGATTAGTAGGGTACCATAGCTCATAGCTCATCTTCCATAGCTCATCTTCCAACCCACACGCGTGGAGATGTTATCGTGCATGTAGCCACTGACTCTAAGACTCTGGGATGGAAAAAGTTGGCGGTGATTAGTAGGGCACCATAGCTCATAGCTCATCTTCCATAGCTCATCTTCCAACCCACACGCGTGGAGATGTTATCGTGCATGTACCTATTGACTCTAAGACTCTGGGATGGAAAAAGTTGGCGGTGATTAGTAGGGCACCATAGCTCATAGCTGATCTTCCATAGCTCATCTTCCAACCCACACTTGTGGAGATGTTATCGTGCATGTACCCATTGACTCTGAGACTCTGGGATGGAAAAAGTTGGCGGTGATTAGTAGGGCACCATAGCTCATAGCTCATCTTCCATAGCTCATCTTCCAACCCACACGCGTGGAGATGTTATCGTGCATGTACCCATTGACTTTGAGACTCTGGGATGGAAAAAGTTGGCGGTGATTAGTAGGGCACCATAGCTCATAGCTTATCTTCCATAGCTCATCTTCCAACCCACACGCGTGGAGATGTTATCGTGCATGTACCTATTGACTCTAAGACTCTGGGATGGAAAAAGTTGGCGGTGGTCAGTAGGGCAATTTTGAACGCTTCCATAGCTCATCTTCCAATCCACACGGGCGGTGATGTTATCGTGCATGTACCCATTGACTCTGAGACTCTGGGATGGAAAAAGTTGGCGGTGATTCGTAGGGCAATTTTGAAGGTTTCCATAGCTCATCTTCCAACCCACACGCGTGGAGATGTTATCGTGCATGTACCCATTGACTCCGAGACTCTGGGAAGGAAAAAGTAGGCGGTGATTAGTAGGGCACCATAGCTCATAGCTCATCTTCCATAGCTCATCTTCCAACCCACACGCGTGGAGATGTTATCGTGCATGTACCCACTGACTCTAAGACTCTGGGATGGAAAAAGTTGGCGGTGATTAGTAGGGCAATTTTGAAGGTTTCCATAGCTCATCTTCCAACCCACACGCGTGGAGATGTTATCGTGCATGTACCCATTGACTCTAAGACTCTGGGATGGAAAAAGTTGGCGGTGATTAGTAGGGCACCATAGCTCATAGCTCATCTTCCATAGCTCATCTTCCAACCCACACGCGTGGAGATGTTATCGTGCATGTACCCATTGACTCTGAGACTCTGGGATGGAAAAAGTTGGCGTTGCCCTGCAACCATAGCTCATAGCTCATCTTCCATAGCTCATCTTCCAACCCACACGCGTGGAGATGTTATCGTGCATGTACCCATTGACTCTGAGACTCTGGGATGGAAAAAGTTGGCGGTGATTAGTAGGGCAATTTTGAAGGTTTCCATAGCTCATCTTCCAACCCACACGCGTGGAGATGTTATCGTGCATGTACCCATTGACTCTGAGACTCTGGGATGGAAAAAGTTGGCGTTGAGTAGTAGGGCACCATAGCTCATAGCTCATGATGTTATCGTGCATGTAGCCACTGACTCTGATACTCTGGGATGGAAAAAGTTGGCGGTGATTAGTAGGGCAATTTTGAAGGTTTCCATAGCTCATCTTCCAACCCACACGGGTGGTGATGTTATCGTGCATGTACCCATTGACTCTGAGACTCTGGGATGGAAAAAGTTGGCGGTGATTAGTAGGGCACCATAGCTCATAGCTCATCTTCCATAGCTCATCTTCCAACCCACACGCGTGGAGATGTTATCGTGCATGTACCTATTGACTCTGAGACTCTGGGATGGAAAAAGTTGGCGGTGGTCAGTAGGGCAATTTTGAACGCTTCCATAGCTCATCTTCCAATCCACACGGGCGGTGATGTTATCGTGCATGTACCCATTGACTCTGAGACTCTGGGATGGAAAAAGTTGGCGGTGATTAGTAGGGCAATTTTGAAGGTTTCCATAGCTCATCTTCCAACCCACACGCGTGGAGATGTTATCGTGCATGTACCCACTGACTCTAAGACTCTGGGATGGAAAAAGTTGGCGGTGATTAGTAGGGCAATTTTGAAGGTTTCCATAGCTCATCTTCCAACCCACACGCGTGGAGATGTTATCGTGCATGTACCCATTGACTCTAAGACTCTGGGATGGAAAAAGTTGGCGGTGATTAGTAGGGCACCATAGCTCATAGCTCATCTTCCATAGCTCATCTTCCAACCCACACGCGTGGAGATGTTATCGTGCATGTACCCATTGACTCTGAGATTCTGGGATGGAAAAAGTTGGCGTTGCCCTGCAACCATAGCTCATAGCTCATCTTCCATAGCTCATCTTCCAACCCACAGCCGTGGAGATGTTATCGTGCATGTACCCATTGACTCTGAGACTCTGGGATGGAAAAAGTTGGCGGTGATTAGTAGGGCAATTTTGAAGGTTTCCATAGCTCATCTTCCAACCCACACGCGTGGAGATGTTATCGTGCATGTACCCATTGACTCTGAGACTCTGGGATGGAAAAAGTTGGCGTTGAGTAGTAGGGCACCATAGCTCATAGCTCATCTTCCATAGCTCATCTTCCAACCCACACGCGTGGAGATGTTATCGTGCATGTACCCATTGACTTTGAGACTCTGGGATGGAAAAAGTTGGCGGTGATTAGTAGGGCACCATAGCTCATAGCTTATCTTCCATAGCTCATCTTCCAACCCACACGCGTGGAGATGTTATCGTGCATGTACCTATTGACTCTGAGACTCTGGGATGGAAAAAGTTGGCGGTGGTCAGCAGGGCAATTTTTAAGGTTTCCATAGCTCATCTTCCAACCCACACGCGTGGAGATGTTATCGTGCATGTACCCATTGACTCTGAGACTCTGGGATGGAAAAAGTTGGCGTTGAGTAGTAGGGCACCATAGCTCATAGCTCATCTTCCATAGCTCATCTTCCAACCCACACGCGTGGAGATGTTATCGTGCATGTACCCATTGACTCTGAGACTCTGGGATGGAAAAAGTTGGCGGTGATTAGTAGGGCACCATAGCTCATAGCTCATCTTCCATAGCTCATCTTCCAACCCACACGCGTGGAGATGTTATCGTGCATGTACCCATTGACTCTGAGACTCTGGGATGGAAAAAGTTGGCGGTGGTCAGTAGGGCAATTTTGAACGCTTCCATAGCTCATCTTCCAATCCACACGGGCGGTGATGTTATCGTGCATGTACCCATTGACTCTGAGACTCTGGGATGGAAAAAGTTGGCGGTGATTAGTAGGGCAATTTTGAAGGTTTCCATAGCTCATCTTCCAACCCACACGCGTGGAGATGTTATCGTGCATGTAGCCACTGACTCTGATACTCTGGGATGGAAAAAGTTGGCGGTGATTAGTAGGGCAATTTTGAAGGTTTCCATAGCTCATCTTCCAACCCACACGGGTGGTGATGTTATCGTGCATGTACCCATTGACTCTGAGACTCTGGAATGGAAAAAGTTGGCGGTGATTAGTAGGGCACCATAGCTCATAGCTCATCTTCCATAGCTCATCTTCCAACCCACACGCGTGGAGATGTTATCGTGCATGTACCTATTGACTCTGAGACTCTGGGATGGAAAAAGTTGGCGGTGGTCAGTAGGGCAATTTTGAACGCTTCCATAGCTCATCTTCCAATCCACACGGGCGGTGATGTTATCGTGCATGTACCCATTGACTCTGAGACTCTGGGATGGAAAAAGTTGGCGGTGATTAGTAGGGCAATTTTGAAGGTTTCCATAGCTCATCTTCCAACCCACACGCGTGGAGATGTTATCGTGCATGTACCCACTGACTCTAAGACTCTGGGATGGAAAAAGTTGGCGGTGATTAGTAGGGCACCATAGCTCATAGCTCATCTTCCATAGCTAATCTTCCAACCCACACGCGTGGAGATGTTATCGTGCATGTAGCCACTGACTCTGAGACTCTGGGATGGAAAAAGTTGGCGGTGATTAGTAGGGCAATTTTGAAGGTTTCCATAGCTCATCTTCCAACCCACACGCGTGGAGATGTTATCGTGCATGTACCCATTGACTCTAAGACTCTGGGATGGAAAAAGTTGGCGGTGATTAGTAGGGCACCATAGCTCATAGCACATCTTCCATAGCTCATCTTCCAACCCACACGGGTGGTGATGTTATCGTGCATGTACCCATTGACTCTGAGACTCTGGGATGGAAAAAGTTGGCCGTGGTCAGTAGGGCAATTTTTAAGGTTTCCATAGCTCATCTTCCAACCCACACGGGTGATGATGTTATCGTGCATGTACCCATTGACTCTGAGACTCTGGGATGGAAAAAGTTGGCGGTGATTAGTAGGGCACCATAGCTCATAGCTCATCTTCCATAGCTCATCTTCCAACCCACACGCGTGGAGATGTTATCGTGCATGTACCCATTGACTCTAAGACTCTGGGATGGAAAAAGTTGGCGGTGATTAGTAGGGCACCATAGCTCATAGCTCATCTTCCATAGCTCATCTTCCAACCCACACGCGTGGAGATGTATCGTGCATGTACCCATTGACTTTGAGACTCTGGGATGGAAAAAGTTGGCGGTGATTAGTAGGGCACCATAGCTCATAGCTTATCTTCCATAGCTCATCTTCCAACCCACACGCGTGGAGATGTTATCGTGCATGTAGCCACTGACTCTGAGACTCTGGGATGGAAAAAGTTGGCGGTGATTAGTAGGGCAATTTTGAAGGTTTCCATAGCTCATCTTCCAACCCACACGCGTGGAGATGTTATCGTGCATGTACCCATTGACTCTAAGACTCTGGGATGGAAAAAGTTGGCGGTGATTAGTAGGGCACCATAGCTCATAGCTCATCTTCCATAGCTCATCTTCCAACCCACACGCGTGGAGATGTTATCGTGCATGTACCCACTGACTCTAAGACTCTGGGATGGAAAAAGTTGGCGGTGATTAGTAGGGCACCATAGCTCATAGCTCATCTTCCATAGCTCATCTTCCAACCCACACGCGTGGAGATGTTATCGTGCATGTAGCCACTGACTCTGAGACTCTGGGATGGAAAAAGTTGGCGGTGATTAGTAGGGCAATTTTGAAGGTTTCCATAGCTCATCTTCCAACCCACACGCGTGGAGATGTTATCGTGCATGTACCCATTGACTCTAAGACTCTGGGATGGAAAAAGTTGGCGTTGAGTAGTAGGGCACCATAGCTCATAGCTCATCTTCCATAGCTCATCTTCCAACCCACACGCGTGGAGATGTTATCGTGCATGTACCCATTGACTCTGAGACTCTGGGATGGAAAAAGTTGGCGGTGATTAGTAGGGCACCATAGCTCATAGCTCATCTTCCAACCCACACGCGTAGAGATGTTATCGTGCATGTACCCATTGACTCTAAGACTCTGGGATGGAAAAAGTTGGCGGTGATTAGTAGGGTACCATAGCTCATAGCTCATCTTCCATAGCTCATCTTCCAACCCACACGCGTGGAGATGTTATCGTGCATGTACCCATTGACTCTGAGACTCTGGGATGGAAAAAGTTGGCGGTGATTAGTAGGGTACCATAGCTCATAGCTCATCTTCCATAGCTCATTTTCCAACCCACACGCGTGGAGATGTTATCGTGCATGTACCTATTGACTCTAAGACTCTGGGATGGAAAAAGTTGGCGGTGATTAGTAGGGCACCATAGCTCATAGCTGATCTTCCATAGCTCATCTTCCAACCCAAACGCGTGGAGATGTTATCGTGCATGTACCTATTGACTCTAAGACTCTCGGATGGAAATAGTTGGCCGTGGTCAGTAGGGCAATTTTGAAGGTTTCCATAGCTCATCTTCCAACCCACACGCGTGGAGATGTTATCGTGCATGTACCCATTGACTCTAAGACTCTGGGATGGAAAAAGTTGGCGGTGATTAGTAGGGCACCATAGCTCATAGCTCATCTTCCATAACTCATCTTCCAACCCACACGCGTGGAGATGTTATCGTGCATGTACCTATTGACTCTAAGACTCTGGGATGGAAAAAGTTGGCCGTGGTCAGTAGGGCAATTGTGAAGGTTTCCATAGCTCATCTTCCAACCCACCCGCGTGGAGATGTTATCGTGCATGTACCCATTGACTCTGAGACTCTGGGATGGAAAAAGTTGGCGGTGGTCAGTAGGGCAATTTTGAACGCTTCCATAGCTCATCTTCCAATCCACACGGGCGGTGATGTTATCGTGCATGTACCCATTGACTCTAAGACTCTGGGATGGAAAAAGTTGGCGGTGATTAGTGGGGCACCATAGCTCATAGCTCATCTTCCAACCCACACGCGTGGAGATGTTATCGTGCATGTACCCATTGACTCTAAGACTCTGGGATGGAAAAAGTTGGCGGTGATTAGTAGGGCAATTTTGAAGGTTTCCATAGCTCATCTTCCAACCCACACGCGTGGAGATGTTATCGTGCATGTACCCATTGACTCTGAGACTCTGGGATGGAAAAAGTTGACGGTGATTAGTAGGGCAATTTTGAAGGTTTCCATAGCTCATCTTCCAACCCACACACGTGGAGATGTTATCGTGCATGTACCCATTGACTCTAAGACTCTGGGATGGAAAAAGTTGGCGGTGATTAGTAGGGCACCATAGCTCATAGCTCATCTTCCAACCCACACGCGTGGAGATGTTATCGTGCATGTACCCATTGACTCTAAGACTCTGGGATGGAAAAAGTTGGCGGTGATTAGTAGGGTACCATAGCTCATAGCTCATCTTCCATAGCTCATCTTCCAACCCACACGCGTGGAGATGTTATCGTGCATGTACCCATTGACTCTAAGACTCTGGGATGGAAAAAGTTGGCGGTGATTAGTAGGGCACCATAGCTCATAGCTGATCTTCCATAGCTCATCTTCCAACCCACACGCGTGGAGATGTTATCGTGCATGTACCTATTGACTCTAAGACTCTCGGATGGAAAAAGTTGGCCGTGGTCAGTAGGGCAATTTTGAAGGTTTCCATAGCTCATCTTCCAACCCACACGCGTGGAGATGTTATCGTGCATGTACCTATTGACTCTAAGACTCTGGGATGGAAAAAGTTGGCCGTGGTCAGTAGGGCAATTTTGAAGGTTTCCATAGCTCATCTTCCAACCCAAACGCGTGGAGATGCTATCGTGCATGTACCCATTGACTCTGAGACTCTGGGATGGAAAAAGTTGGCGGTGATTAGTAGGGCAATTTTGAAGGTTTCCATAGCTCATCTTCCAACCCACACGCGTGGAGATGTTATCGTGCATGTACCCACTGACTCTAAGACTCTGGGATGGAAAAAGTTGGCGGTGATTAGTAGGGCACCATGACTCATAGCTCATCTTCCATAGCTCATCTTCCAACCCACACGCGTGGAGATGTTATCGTGCATGTAGCCACTGACTCTGAGACTCTGGGATGGAAAAAGTTGGCGGTGATTAGTAGGGCAATTTTTAAGGTTTCCATAGCTCATCTTCCAACCCACACGCGTGGAGATGTTATCGTGCATGTACCCATTGACTCTAAGACTCTGGGATGGAAAAAGTTAGCGGTGATTAGTAGGGTACCATAGCTCATAGCTCATCTTCCATAGCTCATCTTCCAATCCACACGGGCGGTGATGTTATCGTGCATGTACCCATTGACTCTGAGACTCTGGGATGGAAAAAGTTGGCGGTGATTAGTAGGGCACCATAGCTCATAGCTCATCTTCCATAGCTCATCTTCCAACCCACACGCGTGGAGATGTTATCGTGCATGTACCCATTGACTCTGAGACTCTGGGATGGAAAAAGTTGGCGGTGATTAGTAGGGCAATTTTGAAGGTTTCCATAGCTCATCTTCCAACCCACACGCGTGGAGATATTATCGTGCATGTACCCATTGACTCTAAGACTCTGGGATGGAAAAAGTTGGCGGTGGTCAGCAGGGCAATCTTTAAGGTTTCCATAGCTCATCTTCCAACCCACACGGGCTGTGATGTTATCGTGCATGTACCCATTGACTCTGAGACTCTGGGATGGAAAAAGTTGGCGGTGATTAGTAGGGCACCATAGCTCATAGCTCATCTTCCATAGCTCATCTTCCAACCCACACGCGTGGAGATGTTATCGTGCATGTACCCACTGACTCTGGGATGGAAAAAGTTGGCGGTGATTAGTAGGGCACCATAGCTCATAGCTCATCTTCCATAACTCATCTTCCAACCCACACGCGTGGAGATGTTATCGTGCATGTACCTATTGACTCTAAGACTCTGGGATGGAAAAAGTTGGCCGTGGTCAGTAGGGCAATTTTGAAGGTTTCCATAGCTCATCTTCCAACCCACACGCGTGGAGATGTTATCGTGCATGTGCCCATTGACTCTAAGACTGTGGGATGGAAAAAGTTGGCGGTGATTAGTAGGGCACCATAGCTCATAGCTCATCTTCCATAGCTCATCTTCCAACCCACACGCGTGGAGATGTTATCGTGCATGTACCCACTGACTCTAAGACTCTGGGATGGAAAAACTTGGCGGTGATTAGTAGGGCACCATAGCTCATAGCTCATCTTCCAACCCACACGCGTGGAGATGTTATCGTGCATATACCCATTGACTCTGAGACTCTGGGATGGAAAAAGTTGGCGGTGATTAGTAGGGCACCATAGCTCATAGCTCATCTTCCATAGCTCATCTTCCAACCCACACGCGTGGAGATGTTATCGTGCATGTACCCACTGACTCTAAGACTCTGGGATGGAAAAAGTTGGCGGTGATTAGTAGGGCACCATAGCTCATAGCTCATCTTCCATAGCTCATCTTCCAATCCACACGCGTGGAGATGTTATCGTGCATGTAGCCACTGACTCTGAGACTCTGGGATGGAAAAAGTTGGCCGTGGTCAGTAGGGCAATTTTGAAGGTTTCCATAGCTCATTTTCCAACCCACACGCGTGGAGATGTTATCGTGCATGTACCTATTGACTCTAAGACTCTGGGATGGAAAAAGTTGGCGCTGATTAGTAGGGCACCATAGCTCATAGCTCATCTTCCAACCCACACGCGTGGAGATGTTATCGTGCATGTACCTATTGACTCTAAGACTCTCGGATGGAAAAAGTTGGCCGTGGTCAGTAGGGCAATTTTGAAGGTTTCCATAGCTCATCTTCCAACCCACACGCGTGGAGATATTATCGTGCATGTACCCATTGACTCTAAGACTCTGGGATGGAAAAAGTTGGCGTTGATTAGTAGGGCACCATAGCTCATAGCTCATCTTCCATAACTCATCTTCCAACCCACACGCGTGGAGATGTTATCGTGCATGTACCTATTGACTCTAAGACTCTGGGATGGAAAAAGTTGGCGGTGGTCAGCAGGGCAATTTTTAAGGTTTCCATAGCTCATCTTCCAACCCACACGGGTGGTGATGTTATCGTGCATGTACCCATTGACTCTGAGACTCTGGGATGGAAAAAGTTGGCGGTGATTAGTAGGGCACCATAGCTCATAGCTCATCTTCCATAGCTCATCTTCCAACCCACACGCGTGGAGATGTTATCGTGCATGTACCCATTGACTCTGAGACTCTGGGATGGAAAAAGTTGGCGGTGATTAGTAGGGCACCATAGCTCATAGCTCATCTTCCATAGCTCATCTTCCAACCCACACGCGTGGAGTTGTTATCGTGCATGTACCTATTGACTCTAAGACTCTGGGATGGAAAAAGTTGGCGGTGGTCAGCAGGGCAATCTTTAAGGTTTCCATAGCTCATCTTCCAACCCACACGGGTGGTGATGTTATCGTGCATGTACCCATTGACTCTGAGACTCTGGGATGGAAAAAGTTGGCGGTGATTAGTAGGGCACCATAGCTCATAGCTCATCTTCCATAGCTCATCTTCCAACCCACACGCGTGGAGATGTTATCGTGCATGTACCCATTGACTCTGAGACTCTGGGATGGAAAAAGTTGGCGTTGAGTAGTAGGGCACCATAGCTCATAGCTCATCTTCCATAGCTCATCTTCCAACCCACACGCGTGGAGATGTTATCGTGCATGTACCCACTGACTCTAAGACTCTGGGATGGAAAAAGTTGGCGGTGATTAGTAGGGCACCATAGCTCATAGCTCATCTTCCATAACTCATCTTCCACCCCACACGCGTGGAGATGTTATCGTGCATGTACCTATTGACTCTAAGACTCTGGGATGGAAAAAGTTGGCCGTGGTCAGTAGGGCAATTTTGAAGGTTTCCATAGCTCATCTTCCAACCCACAAGCGTGGAGATGTTATCGTGCATGTACCCATTGACTCTAAGACTCTGGGATGGAAAAAGTTGGCGATGGCAATTTTGAAGGTTTCCATAGCTCATCTTCCAACCCACACGCGTGGAGATGTTATCGTGCATGTACCCATTGACTCTTAGACTCTGGGATGGAAAAAGTTGGCGGTGATTAGTAGGGTACCATAGCTCATAGCTCATCTTCCATAGCTCATCTTCCAATCCACACGGGCGGTGATGTTATCGTGCATGTACCCATTGACTCTGAGACTCTGGGATGGCAAAAGTTGGCGGTGATTAGTAGGGCACCATAGCTCATAGCTCATCTTCCATAGCTCATTTTCCAACCCACACGCGTGGAGATGTTTTCGTGCATGTACCCATTGACTCTGAGACTCTGGGATGGCAAAAGTTGGCGGTGATTAGTAGGGCACCATAGCTCAAAGCTCATCTTCCATAGCTCATTTTCCAACCCACACGCGTGGAGATGTTATCGTGCATGTACCTATTGACTCTAAGACTCTGGAATGGAAAAAGTCGGCGGTGATTAGTAGGGCACCATAGCTCATAGCTCATCTTCCATAGCTCATCTTCCAACCCACACGCGTGGAGATGTTATCGTGCATGTAGCCACTGACTCTAAGACTCTGGGATGGAAAAAGTTGGCGGTGATTAGTAGGGCAATTTTGAAGGTTTCCATAGCTCATCTTTCAACCCACACGCGTGGAGATATTATCGTGCATGTACCCATTGACTCTAAGACTCTGGGATGGAAAAAGTTGGCGGTGGTCAGCAGGGCAATTTTTAAGGTTTCCATAGCTCATCTTCCAACCCACACGGGTGGTGATGTTATCGTGCATGTACCCATTGACTCTGAGACTCTGGGATGGAAAAAGTTGGCGGTGATTAGTAGGGCACCATAGCTCATAGCTCATCTTCCATAGGTCATCTTCCAACCCACACGCGTGGAGATGTTATCGTGCATGTACCTATTGACTCTAAGACTCTCGGATGGAAAAAGTTGGCGTTGAGTAGTAGGGCACCATAGCTCATAGCTCATCTTCCATAGCTCATCTTCCAACCCACACGCGTGGAGATGTTATCGTGCATGTACCCATTGACTCTGAGACTCTGGGATGGAAAAAGTTGGCGGTGATTAGTAGGGCACCATAGCTCATAGCTCATCTTCCATAGCTCATCTTCAAACCCACACGCGTGGAGATGTTATCGTGCATGTACCCATTGACTCTAAGACTCTGGGATGGAAAAAGTTGGCGGTGATTAGTAGGGCACCATAGCTCATAGCTCATCTTCCATAGCTCATCTTCCAACCCACACGCGTGGAGATGTTATCGTGCATGTACCCACTGACTCTAAGACTCTGGGATGGAAAAAGTTGGCGGTGATTAGTAGGGCACCATAGCTCATAGCTCATCTTCCATAGCTCATCTTCCAACCCACACGCGTGGAGATGTTATCGTGCATGTACCCACTGACTCTAAGACTCTGGGATGGAAAAAGTTGGTGGTGATTAGTAGGGCACCATAGCTCATAGCTCATCTTCCATAGCTCATCTTCCAACCCACACGCGTGGAGATGTTATCGTGCATGTACCCACTGACTCTAAGACTCTGGGATGGAAAAAGTTGGCGGTGATTAGTAGGGCACCATAGCTCATAGCTCGTCTTCCATAACTCATCTTCCAACCCACACGCGTGGAGATGTTATCGTGCATGTACCTATTGACTCTAAGACTCTGGGATGGAAAAAGTTGGCCGTGGTCAGTAGGGCAATTTTGAAGGTTTCCATAGCTCATCTTCCAACCCACACGCGTGGAGATGTTATCGTGCATGTACCCATTGACTCTGAGACTCTGGGATGGAAAAAGTTGGCGGTGATTAGTAGGGCAATTTTGAAGGTTTCCATAGCTCATCTTCCAACCCACACGCGTGGAGATGTTATCGTGCATGTACCCATTGACTCTAAGACTCTGGGATGGAAAAAGTTGGGGATGGCAATTTTGAAGGTTTCCATAGCTCATCTTCCAACCCACACGCGTGGAGATGTTATCGTGCATGTACCCATTGACTCTAAGACTCTGGGATGGAAAAAGTTGGCGGTGATTAGTAGGGTACCATAGCTCATAGCTCATCTTCCATAGCTCATCTTCCAATCCACACGGGCGGTGATGTTATCGTGCATGTACCCATTGACTCTGAGACTCTGGGATGGCAAAAGTTGGCGGTGATTAGTAGGGCACCATAGCTCATAGCTCATCTTCCATAGCTCATTTTCCAACCCACACGCGTGGAGATGTTTTCGTGCATGTACCCATTGACTCTGAGACTCTGGGATGGCAAAAGTTGGCGGTGATTAGTAGGGCACCATAGCTCAAAGCTCATCTTCCATAGCTCATTTTCCAACCCACACGCGTGGAGATGTTATCGTGCATGTACCTATTGACTCTAAGACTCTGGGATGGAAAAAGTCGGCGGTGATTAGTAGGGCACCATAGCTCATAGCTCATCTTCCATAGCTCATCTTCCAACCCACACGCGTGGAGATGTTATCGTGCATGTAGCCACTGACTCTAAGACTCTGGGATGGAAAAAGTTGGCGGTGATTAGTAGGGCAATTTTGAAGGTTTCCATAGCTCATCTTTCAACCCACACGCGTGGAGATATTATCGTGCATGTACCCATTGACTCTAAGACTCTGGGATGGAAAAAGTTGGCGGTGGTCAGCAGGGCAATTTTTAAGGTTTCCATAGCTCATCTTCCAACCCACACGGGTGGTGATGTTATCGTGCATGTACCCATTGACTCTGAGACTCTGGGATGGAAAAAGTTGGCGGTGATTAGTAGGGCACCATAGCTCATAGCTCATCTTCCATAGCTCATCTTCCAACCCACACGCGTTGAGATGTTATCGTGCATGTACCCATTGACTCTGAGACTCTGGGATGGAAAAAGTTGGCGGTGATTAGTAGGGCAATTTTGAAGGTTTCCATAGCTCATCTTCCAACCCACACGCGTGGAGATGTTATCGTGCATGTACCCATTGACTCTAAGACTCTGGGATGGAAAAAGTTGGCGGTGATTAGTAGGGCACCATAGCTCATAGCTCATCTTCCATAGGTCATCTTCCAACCCACACGCGTGGAGATGTTATCGTGCATGTACCTATTGACTCTAAGACTCTCGGATGGAAAAAGTTGGCGTTGAGTAGTAGGGCACCATAGCTCATAGCTCATCTTCCATAGCTCATCTTCCAACCCACACGCGTGGAGATGTTATCGTGCATGTACCCATTGACTCTGAGACTCTGGGATGGAAAAAGTTGGCGGTGATTAGTAGGGCACCATAGCTCATAGCTCATCTTCCATAGCTCATCTTCCAACCCACACGCGTGGAGATGTTATCGTGCATGTACCCATTGACTCTAAGACTCTGGGATGGAAAAAGTTGGCGGTGATTAGTAGGGCACCATAGCTCATAGCTCATCTTCCATAGCTCATCTTCCAACCCACACGCGTGGAGATGTTATCGTGCATGTACCTATTGACTCTAAGACTCTGGGATGGAAAAAGTTGGCGGTGATTAGTAGGGCACCATAGCTCATAGCTCATCTTCCATAGCTCATCTTCCAACCCACACGCGTGGAGATGTTATCGTGCATGTACCCACTGACTCTAAGACTCTGGGATGGAAAAAGTTGGCGGTGATTAGTAGGGCACCATAGCTCATAGCTCATCTTCCATAGCTCATCTTCCAACCCACACGCGTGGAGATGTTATCGTGCATGTACCCACTGACTCTAAGACTCTGGGATGGAAAAAGTTGGCGGTGATTAGTAGGGCACCATAGCTCATAGCTCGTCTTCCATAACTCATCTTCCAACCCACACGCGTGGAGATGTTATCGTGCATGTACCTATTGACTATAAGACTCTGGGATGGAAAAAGTTGGCCGTGGTCAGTAGGGCAATTTTGAAG
Organism: Eristalis arbustorum; assembly: GCA_916610145.1. Lineage (NCBI taxonomy): Eukaryota > Metazoa > Arthropoda > Insecta > Diptera > Syrphidae > Eristalis > Eristalis arbustorum. The sequence continues at coordinate 2,088 of CAKAIZ010000196.1, read as the reverse complement.
GTTTCCATAGCTCATCTTCCAACCCACACGCGTGGAGATGTTATCGTGCATGTACCCATTGACTCTGAGACTCTGGGATGGAAAAAGTTGGCGGTGATTAGTAGGGCAATTTTGAAGGTTTCCATAGCTCATCTTCCAACCCACACGCGTGGAGATGTTATCGTGCATGTACCCATTGACTCTAAGACTCTGGGATGGAAAAAGTTGGCGGTGATTAGTAGGGCACCATAGCTCATAGCTCATCTTCCATAGCTCATCTTCCAACCCACACGCGTGGAGATGTTATCGTGCATGTACCTATTGACTCTAAGACTCTCGGATGGAAAAAGTTGGCGTTGAGTAGTAGGGCACCATAGCTCATAGCTCATCTTCCATAGCTCATCTTCCAACCCACACGCGTGGAGATGTTATCGTGCATGTACCCATTGACTCTGAGACTCTGGGATGGAAAAAGTTGGCGGTGATTAGTAGGGCACCATAGCTCATAGCTCATCTTCCATAGCTCATCTTCAAACCCACACGCGTGGAGATGTTATCGTGCATGTACCCATTGACTCTAAGACTCTGGGATGGAAAAAGTTGGCGGTGATTAGTAGGGCACCATAGCTCATAGCTCATCTTCCATAGCTCATCTTCCAACCCACACGCGTGGAGATGTTATCGTGCATGTACCTATTGATTCTAAGACTCTGGGATGGAAAAAGTTGGCGGTGATTAGTAGGGCACCATAGCTCATAGCTCATCTTCCATAGCTCATCTTCCAACCCACACGCGTGGAGATGTTATCGTGCATGTACCCACTGACTCTAAGACTCTGGGATGGAAAAAGTTGGCGGTGATTAGTAGGGCACCATAGCTCATAGCTCATCTTCCATAGCTCATCTTCCAACCCACACGCGTGGAGATGTTATCGTGCATGTAGCCACTGACTCTGAGACTCTGGGATGGAAAAAGTTGGCGGTGATTAGTAGGGCAATTTTGAAGGTTTCCATAGCTCATCTTCCAACCCACACGCGTGGAGATGTTATCGTGCATGTACCCATTGACTCTAAGACTCTGGGATGGAAAAAGTTGGCGGTGATTAGTAGGGCACCATAGCTCATAGCTCATCTTCCACAGCTCATCTTCCAACCCACACGCGTGGAGATGTTATCGTGCATGTACCCACTGACTCTAAGACTCTGGGATGGAAAAAGTTGGCGGTGATTAGTAGGGCACCATAGCTCATAGCTCATCTTCCATAGCTCATCTTCCAACCCACACGCGTGGAGATGTTATCGTGCATGTAGCCACTGACTCTAAGACTCTGGGATGGAAAAAGTTGGCGGTGATTAGTAGGGCACCATAGCTCATAGCTCATCTTCCAACCCACACGCGTGGAGATGTTATCGTGCATGTACCCACTGACTCTAAGACTCTGGGATGGAAAAAGTTGGCGGTGATTAGTAGGGCACCATAGCTCATAGCTCATCTTCCATAGCTCATCTTCCAACCCACACGCGTGGAGATGTTATCGTACATGTACCCACTGACTCTAAGACTCTGGGATGGAAAAAGTTGGCGGTGATTAGTAGGGCACCATAGCTCATAGCTCATCTTCCATAGCTCATCTTCCAACCCACATGCGTGGAGATGTTATCGTGCATGTACCTATTGCCTCTAAGACTCTCGGATGGAAAAAGTTGGCCGTGGTCAGTAGGGCAATTTTGAAGGTTTCCATAGCTCATCTTCCAACCCACACGCGTGGAGATGTTATCGTGCATGTACCCACTGACTCTAAGACTCTGGGATGGAAAAAGTTGGCGGTGATTAGTAGGGCACCATAGCTCATAGCTCATCTTCCATAGCTCATCTTCCAACCCACACGCGTGGAGATGTTATCGTGCATGTAGCCACTGACTCTGAGACTCTGGGATGGAAAAAGTTGGCGGTGATTAGTAGGGCAATTTTGAAGGTTTCCATAGCTCATCTTCCAACCCACACGCGTGGAGATGTTATCGTGCATGTACCCATTGACTCTAAGACTCTGGGATGGAAAAAGTTGGCGGTGATTAGTAGGGCACCATAGCTCATAGCTCATCTTCCATA
>CAKAIZ010000195.1:0-21224 GCA_916610145.1 Eristalis arbustorum | reverse complement strand
ATATATATAGCAGTATAATATAAAAATATTGAGAAAATAATCAGATTTTCCATGAAAAGAGTAGGTAAAAGAGCAGAAAAAGTTATATAAAAAGAAGAAACTAGTAAAAATCACAGGAAAAAGTTGGTTAAAGATCAAAAAACTTTCATAGTAGTTTAGGAAATGCGGGTTTCAGCGCAGTATATATATATATAATATAAAAATATTGAGAAAATAATCAGATTTTCCATGAAAAATGTAGGGAAAAGAGCAGAAAAAGTTATATGAAAAGAAGAAACTAGTAAAAATCACAGGAAAAAATTGGTTAAAGATCAAAAACTTTCATAGTAGTTTAGGAAATGCGGGTTTCAGCGCAGTATATATATATAATATAAAAATATTGAGAAAATAATCAGATTTTCCATGAAAAAAGTAGGTAAAAGAGTAGAAAAAGTTATATGAAAAGAAGAAACTAGTAAAAATCACAGGAAAAAGTTGGTTAAAGATCAAAAACTTTCATAGTAGTTTAGGAAATGCGGGTTTCAGCGCAGTATATATATATAATATAAAAATATTGAGAAAATAATCAGATTTTCCATGAAAAATGTAGGTAAAAGAGCAGAAAAAAGTTATATGAAAAGAAGAAACTAGTAAAAATCACAGGAAAAAGTTGGTTAAAGATCAAAAACTTTCATAGTAGTTTAGGAAATGCGGGTTTCAGCGCAGTATATATATATAATATAAAAATATTGAGAAAATAATCAGATTTTCCATGAAAAAAGTAGGTAAAAGAGTAGAAAAAGTCATATGAAAAGAAGAAACTAGTAAAAATCACAGGAAAAAAAGTTGGTTAAAGATCAAAAACTTTCATAGTAGTTTAGGAAATGCGGGTTTCAGCGCAGTATATACATAAAAATAGCAGTATAATATAAAAATATTGAGAAAATAATCAGATTTTCCATGAAAAATGTAGGTAAAAGAGCAGAAAAAGTTATATGAAAAGAAGAAACTAGTAAAAATCACAGGAAAAAGTTGGTTAAAGATCAAAAACTTGCATAGTAGTTTGGGAAATGCGGGTTTCAGCGCAGTATATATATATATAATATAAAAATATTGAGAAAATAATCAGATTTTCCATGAAAAATGTAGGTAAAAGAGCAGAAAAAGTTATATGAAAAGAAGAAACTATTAAAAATCACAGGAAAAAGTTGGTTAAAGATCAAAAACTTTCATAGTAGTTTAGGAAATGCGGGTTTCAGTGCAGTATATATATAAAAATAGCAGTATAATATAAAAATATTGAGAAAATAATCAGATTTTCCATGAAAAGAGTAGGTAAAAGAGCAGAAAAAGTTATATAAAAAGAAGAAACTAGTAAAAATCACAGGAAAAAGTTGGTTAAAGATCAAAAACTTTCATAGTAGTTTAGGAAATGCGGGTTTCAGCGCAGTATATATATATATAATATAAAAATATCGAGAAAATAATCAGATTTTCCATGAAAAATGTAGGGAAAAGAGCAGAAAAAGTTATATGAAAAGAAAAAAATCACAGGAAAAAGTTGGTTAAAGATCAAAAACTTTCATAGTAGTTTAGGAAATGCGGGTTTCAGCGCAGTATATATATAAAAATAGAAAAATATTGAGAACATAATCAGATTTTCCATGAAAAATGTAGGTAAAAGAGCAGAAAAAGTTATATGAAAAGAAGAAACTAGTAAAAATCACAGGAAAAAGTTGGTTAAAGATCAAAAACTTGCATAGTAGTTTGGGAAATGCAGGTTTCAGCGCAGTATATATATATATAATATAAAAATATTGAGAAAATAATCAGATTTTCCATGAAAAATGTAGGTAAAAGAGCAGAAAAAGTTATATGAAAAGAAGAAACTATTAAAAATCACAGGAAAAAGTTGGTTAAAGATCAAAAACTTTCATAGTAGTTTAGGAAATGCGGGTTTCAGTGCAGTATATACATAAAAATAGCAGTATAATATAAAAAATATTGAGAAAATAATCAGATTTTCCATGAAAAAAAGTAGGTAAAAGAGCAGAAAAAGTTATATGAAAAGAAGAAACTAGTAAAAATCACAGGAAAAAGTTGGTTAAAGATCAAAAACTTTCATAGTAGTTTAGGAAATGCGGGTTTTCAGCGCAGTATATATATAAAAAATAGCAGTATAATATAAAAATATTGAGAAAATAATCAGGTTTTCCATGAAAAATGTACGTAAAAGTGCAGAAAAAGTTATATGAAAAGAAGAAACTAGTAAAAATCACAGGAAAAAGTTGGTTAAAGATCAAAAACTTTCATAGTAGTTTAGGAAATGCGGGTTTCAGCGCAGTAAATATATATATAATATAAAAATATTGAGAAAATAATCAGATTTTCCATGAAAAATGTAGGTAAAAGAGCAGAAAAAGCTATATGAAAAGAAGAAACTAGTAAAAATCACAGGAAAAAGTTGGTTAAAGATCAAAAACTTTCATAGTAGTTTAGGAAATGCGGGTTTCAGCGCAGTATATATATATATATATATATATATATATAAAAATATTGAGTAAATAATCAGATTTTCCATGAAAAAAAGTAGGTAGAAGAGCAGAAAAAGTTATATGAAAAGAAGAAACTAGTAAAAATCACAGGAAAAAGTTGGTTAAAGATCAAAAACTTTCATAGTAGTTTAGGAAATGCGGGTTTCAGCGCAGTATATATATATATATAATATAAAAATATTGAGAAAATAATCAGATTTTCCATGAAAAATGTAGGTAAAAGAGCAGAAAGACTTACATGAAAAGAAGAAACTAGTAAAAATCACAGGAAAAAGTTGGTTAAAATCAAAAATTTTCAAAGTAGTTTATGAAATGCGGGTTTTAGCGCGGTATTTATATATATATACATAATATAAAAATATTGAGAAAATAATCAGGTTTTCCATGAAAAATGTAGGTAAAAGTGCAGAAAAAGTTATATGAAAAGAAGAAACTAGTAAAAATCACAGGAAAAAGTTGGTTAAAGATCAAAAACTTTCACAGTAGTTTAGGAAATGCGGGTTTCAGCGCAGTATATATATAAAAATAGCAGTATAATATAAAAATATTGAGAAAATAATCAGATTTTCCATGAAAAATGTAGGTAAAAGAGCAGAAAAAAGTTATATGAAAAGAAGAAACTAGTAAAAATCACAGGAAAAGGTTGGTTAAAGATCAAAAACTTTCATAGTAGTTTAGGAAATGCGGGTTTCAGCGCAGTAATATATATATATATAATATAAAAATATTGAGAAAATAATCAGATTTTCAATGAAAAAAGTAGGTAAAAGAGCAGAAAAAGTTATATGAAAAGAAGAAACTAGTAAAAATCACAGGAAAAGGTTGGTTAAAGATCAAAAACTTTCATAGTAGTTTAGGAAATGCGGGTTTCAGCGCAGTATATATATATATATAATATAAAAATATTGAGAAAAATAATCAGATTTTCCATGAAAAAAGTAGGTAAAAGAGCAGAAAAAGTTATATGAAAAGAAGAAACTAGTAAAAATCACAGGAAAAAGTTGGTTAAAGATCAGAAACTTTCATGGTAGTTTAGGAAATGCGGGTTTCAGCGCGGTATTTATATATATATACATAATATAAAAATATTGAGAAAATAATCAGGTTTTCCATGAAAAATGTAGGTAAAAGTGCAGAAAAAGTTATATGAAAAAGAAGAAAACTAGTAAAAATCACAGGAAAAAGTTGGTTAAAGATCAAAAACTTTCACAGTAGTTTAGGAAATGCGGGTTTCAGCGCAGTATATATATAAAAAATAGCAGTATAATATAAAAATATTGAGAAAATAATCAGATTTTCCATGAAAAATGTAGGTAAAAGAGCAGAAAAAGTTATATGAAAAGAAGAAACTAGTAAAAATCACAGGAAAAGGTTGGTTAAAGATCAAAAACTTTCATAGTAGTTTAGGAAATGCGGGTTTTCAGCGCAGTATTATATATATATATAATATAAAAATATTGAGAAAATAATCAGATTTTCCATGAAAAAAGTAGGTAAAAGAGCAGAAAAAGTTATATGAAAAGAAAGAAACTAGTAAAAATCACAGGAAAAAGTTGGTTAAAGATCAGAAACTTTCATAGTAGTTTAGGAAATGCGGGTTCAGCGCAGTATATATATATATAGCAGTATAATATAAAATATTGAGAAAAATAATCAGATTTTCCATGAAAAATGTAGGTAAAAGAGCAGAAAAAGTTATATGAAAAGAAGAAACTAGTAAAAATCACAGGAAAAAGTTGGTTAAAGATCAAAAACTTTCATAGTAGTTTAGGAAATGCGGGTTTCAGCGCAGTATATATATATAATATAAAAATATTGAGAAAATAATCAGATTTTCCATGAAAAAAGTAGGTAAAAGAGTAGAAAAAGTTATATGAAAAGAAAAAACTAGTAAAAATCACAGGAAAAAAGTTGGTTAAAGATCAAAAACTTTCATAGTAGTTTAGGAAATGCGGGTTTCAGCGCAGTATATATATAAAAATAGCAGTATAATATAAAAATATTGAGAAAATAATCAGATTTTCCATGAAAAATGTAGGTAAAAGAGCAGAAAAAGTTATATGAAAAGAAGAACCTAGTAAAAATCACAGGAAAAAGTTCGTTAAAGATCAAAAACTTGCATAGTAGTTTAGGAAATGCGGGTTTCAGCGCAAGTATATATATATATAATATAAAAATATTGAGAAAATAATCAGATTTTCCATGAAAAATGTAGGTAAAAGAGCAGAAAAAGTTATATGAAAAGAAGAAACTAGTAAAAATCACAGGAAAAAGTTGGTTAAAGATCAAAAACTTTCATAGTAGTTTCAGCGCAGTTTATATATATATAATATAAAAATATTGAGAAAATAATCAGATTTTCCATGAAAAAAGTAGGTAAAAGACCAGAAAAAGTTATATGAAAAGAAGAAACTAGTAAAAATCACAGGGAAAAGTTGGTTAAAGATCAAAAACTTTCATAGTAGTTTAGGAAATGCGAGTTTCAGCGCAGTATATATATATATATATAATATAAAAATATTGAGAAAATAATCAGATTTTCCATGAAAAAAGTAGGTAAAAGAGCAGAAAAAGTTATATGAAAAGAAGAAACTAGTAAAAATCACAGGAAAAAGTTGGTTAAAGATCAAAAACTTTCATAGTAGTTTAGGAAATGCGGGTTTCAGCGCAGTGTATATATATATATAGCAGTATAATATAAAAATATTGAGAAAATAATCAGATTTTCCATGAAAAAAAGTAGGTAAAAGAGCAGAAAAAGTTATATGAAAAGAAGAAACTAGTAAAAAATCACAGGAAAAAGTTGGTTAAAGATCAAAAACTTTCATAGTAGTTTAGGAAATGCGGGTTTCAGCGCAGTATATATATATAATATAAAAATATTGAGAAAATAATCAGATTTTCCATGAAAAATGTAGGTAAAAGAGCAGAAAAAGTTATATGAAAAGAAGAAACTAGTAAAAATCAAGGGAAAAAGTTGGTTAAAGATCAAAAACTTTCATAGTAGTTTAGGAAATGCGGGTTTCAGCGCAAGTATATATATATAATATAAAAATATTGAGAAAAGTAATCAGATTTTCCATGAAAAAAAGTAGGTAAAAGAGTAGAAAAAGTTATATGAAAAGAAGGAAACTAGTAAAAATCACAGGAAAAAGTTGGTTAAAGATCAAAAACTTTCAGAGTAGTTTAGGAAATGCGGGTTTCAGCGCAGTATATATATATAATAATATAAAAATATTGAGAAAATAATCAGATTTTCCATGAAAAATGTAGGTAAAAGAGCAGAAAAAGTTATATGAAAAGAAGAAACTATTAAAAATCACAGGAAAAAGTTGGTTAAAGATCAAAAACTTTCATAGTAGTTTAGGAAATGCGGGTTTCAGCGCAGTATATATATATAAATAGAAAAATATTGAGAAAATAATCAGATTTTCCATGAAAAATGTAGGTACAAGAGCAGAAAAAATTATATGAAAAGAAGAAACTAGTAAAAATCGCAGAAAAAAGTTGGTTAAAGATCAAAAACTTTCATAGTAGTTTAGGAAATGCGGGTTTCAGTGCAGTATATATATAAAAATAGCAGTATAATATAAAAATATTGAGAAAATAATCAGATTTTCCATGAAAAAAGTAGGTAAAAGAGTAGAAAAAGTCATATGAAAAGAAGAAACTAGTAAAAATCACAGGAAAAAGTTGGTTAAAGATCAAAAACTTTCATAGTAGTTTAGGAAATGCGGGTTTCAGCGCAGTATATATATAAAAATAGCGGTATATTATAAAAATATTGAGAAAAATAATCAGATTTTCCATGAAAAATGTAGGTAAAAGAGCAGAAAAGTTATATGAAAAGAAGAAACTAGTAAAAATCACAGGGAAAAAGTTGGTTAAAGATCAAAAACTTGCATAGTAGTTTGGGAAATGCGGGTTTCAGCGCAGTATATATATATATAATATAAAAAATATTGAGAAAATAATCAGATTTTTCCCATGAAAAATGTAGGTAAAGGAGCAGAAAAAGTTATATGAAAAGAAGAAACTATTAAAAATCACAGGAAAAAGTTGGTTAAAGATCAAAAACTTTCATAGTAGTTTAGGAAATGCGGGTTTCAGCGCAGTATATATATATAAAATAGCAGTATAATATAAAAATATTGAGAAAATAATCAGATTTTCCATGAAAAAAGTAGGTAAAAGAGCAGAAAAAGTTATATGAAAAGAAGAAACTAGTAAAAATCACAGGAGAAAGTTGGTTAAAGATCAAAAACTTTCATAGTAGTTTATGAAATGCGGGTTTCAGCGCAGTATATATATATATATACATAATATAAAAATATTGAGAAAATAATCAGGTTTTCCATGAAAAATGTACGTAAAAGTGCAGAAAAAGTTATATGAAAAGAAGAAACTAGTAAAAATCACAGGAAAAAGTTGGTTAAAGATCAAAAACTTTCATAGTAGTTTAGGAAATGCGGGTTTCAGCGCAGTATATATATAAAAAATATTGAGAAAATAATCAGATTTTCCATGAAAAATGTAGGTAAAAGAGCAGAAAAAAGTTATATGAAAAGAAGAAACTAGTGCAAATCACAGGAAAAAGTTGGTTAAAGATCAAAAACTTTCATAGTAGTTTTAGGAAATGCGGGTTTCAGCGCAGTATATATATATATAATATAAAAATATTGAGAAAATAATCAGATTTTCCATGAAAAATGTAGGTAAAAGAGCGGAAAAAAGTTATACCGAAAAGAAGAAACTAGTAAAAATCACAGGAAAAAGTTGGTTAAAGATCAAAAACTTTCATAGTAGTTTAGGAAATGCGGGTTTCAGCGCAGTATATATATATATATATATATATAAATAATATAAAATATTGAGAAAAATATTCAGATTTTCCATGAAAAAAAGTAGGTAAAAGAGCAGAAAAAGTTATATGAAAAGAAGAAACTAGTAAAAATCACAGGAAAAAGCTTGGTTAAAGATCAAAAACCTTCATAGTAGTTTAGGAAATGCGGGTTTCAGCGCAGTATATATATATGATATAAACAAATATTGAGAAAATAATCAGATTTTCCATGAAAAATGTAGGTAAAAGAGCAGAAAAAGTTATATTGAAAAGAAGAAACTAGTAAAAATCACAGGAAAAAGTTGGTTAAAGATCAAAAACTTTCATAGTAGTTTAGGAAATGCGGGTTTCAGCGCAGTATATATATATATACAATATAAAAATATTGAGAAAATAATCAGATTTTCCATGAAAAAAGTAGGTAAAAGAGCAGAAAAAGTTATATGAAAAGAAGAAACTAGTAAAAATCACAGGAAAAAGTTGGTTAAAGATCAAAAAAACTTTCATAGTAGTTTAGGAAATTCGGGTTTCAGCGCAGTATATAATATAAAAATAGCAGGTTAATATAAAAATATTGAGAAAATAAATCAGATTTTCCATGAAAAATGTAGGTAAAAGAGCAGAAAAAGTTATATGAAAAGAAGAAACTAGTAAAAATCACAGGAAAAAGTTGGTTAAAGATCAAAACTTTCATAGTAGTTTAGGAAATGCGGGTTTCAGCGCAGTATATATATATAATATAAAAATAATCAGATTTTCCATGAAAAAAGTAGGTAAAAGAGCAGAAAAAGTTATATGAAAAGAAGAAACTAGTACAAACCACAAGAAAAAGTTGGTTAAAGATCAAAAACTTTCATAGTAGTTTAGGAAATGCGGGTTTCAGCGCAGTATATATATAAATAATATAAAAATATTGAGAAAATAATTAGATTTTCCATGAAAAAAGTTGGTAAAAGAGCAGAAAAAGTTATATGAAAAGAAGAAACTAGTAAAAACCACAGGAAAAAGTGGTTAAAGATCAAAAACTTTCATAGTAGTTTAGGAAATGCGGGGTTTCAGCGCATATATATATATATATATATATATAATATAAAAATATTGAAAAAATAATCAGATTTCGATGAAAAATGTAGGTAAAAGAGCAGAAAAAGTTATATGAAAAGAAGAAACTAGTAAAAATCACAGGAAAAAGTTGGTTAAAGATCAAAAACTTTCATAGTAGTTCAGGAAATGCGGGTTTCAGCGCAGTATATATATATATAATATAAAAATATTGAGAAAATAATCAGATTTTCCATGAAAAATGTAGGTAAAAGAGCAGAAAAAGTTATATGAAAAGAAGAAACTAGTAAAAAACACAGGAAAACGTTGGTTAAAGATCAAAAACTTTCATAGTAGTTTAGGAAATGCGAGTTTCAGCGCAGTATATATATATATATATAATATAAAAATATTGAGAAAATAATCAGATTTTCCATGAAAAATGTAGGTAAAAGAGCAGAAAAAGTTATATGAAAAGAAGAAACTAGTAAAAATCACAGGAAAAAATTGGTTAAAAATCAAAAACTTTCATAGTAGTTTAGGAAATGCGGGTTTCAGCGCAGTATATATATAAAAAATAGCAGAATAATATAAAAATATTGAGAAAATAATCAGATTTTCCATGAAAAATGTAGGTAAAAGAGCAGAAAAAGTTATATGAAAAAAAGAAACTAGTAAAAATCACAGGAAAAAGTTGGTTAAAGATCAAAAACTTTCACAGTAGTTTAGGAAATGCGGGTTTCAGCGCAGTATATATATATATAATATAAAAATATTGAGAAAATAATCAGTTTTCAGCGCAGTATATATATATATAATATAATAATATTGAGAAAATAATCAGATTTTCCATGAAAAATGTAGGTAAAAGAGCAGAAAAAGTTATATGAAAAGAAGAAACTAGTAAAAATCACAGGAACAAGTTGGTTAAAGATCAAAAACTTTCATAGTAGTTTAGGAAATGCGGGTTTCAGCGCAGTATATATAAAAAATAGCAGTTTAATATAAAAATATTGAGAAAATAATCAGATTTTCCATGAAAAATGTAGGTAAAAGAGCAGAAAAAGTTATATCAAAAGAAGAAACTAGTAAAAATCACAGGAAAAAGTTGGTTAAAGATCAAAAACTTTCATAGTAGTTTAGGAAATGCGGGTTTCTGCGCAGTATATATATAAAAATAGCAGGTTAATACAAAAATATTGAGAAAATAATCAGATTTTCCATGAAAAATGTAGGTAAAAAAGCAGAAAAAGTTATATGAAAAGAAGAAAATAGTAAAAATCACAGGAAAAAGTTGGTTAAAGTTCAAAAACTTTCATAGTAGTTTAGGAAATGCGGGTTTCAGCGCAGTATATATATAAAAATAGCAGGTTAATACAAAAATATTGAGAAAATAATCAGATTTTCCATGAAAAATGTAGGTAAAAGAGCAGAAAAAGTTATATGAAAAGAAGAAACTAGAAAAAATCACAGGAAAAAGTTGGTTAAAGATCAAAAACTTTCATAGTAGTTTAGGAAATGCGGGTTTCAGCGCAGTATATATATAAAAATGGCAGTTTAATATTAAAATATTGAGAAAATAATCAGATTTTCCATGAAAAATGTAGGTAAAAGAGCAGAAAAAGTTATATGAAAGGAAGAAAAATGGAAAAAATCACAGGAAAAAGTTGGTTAAAGATCAAAAACTTTCATAGTAGTTTAGGAAATGCGGGTTTCAGCCCAGTATATATATATATAATATAAAAATAATGAGAAAATAATCAGATTTTCCATGAAAAATGTAGGTAAAAGAGCAGAAAAAGTTATATCAAAAGAAGAAACTAGTAAAAATCACAGGAAAAAGTTGGTTAAAGATCAAAAACTTTCATAGTAGTTTAGGAAATGCGGGTTTCTGCGCAGTATATATATATATAATATAAAAATATTGAGAAAATAATCAGATTTTCCATGAAAAATGTAGGTAAAAAAGCAGAAAAAGTTATATGAAAAGAAGAAAATAGTAAAAATCACAGGAAAAAGTTGGTTAAAGTTCAAAAACTTTTATAGTAGTTTAGGAAATGCGGGTTTCAGCGCAGTATATATATAAAAATAGCAGGTTAATACAAAAATATTGAGAAAATAATCAGATTTTCCATGAAAAATGTAGGTAAAAGAGCAGAAAAAGTTATATGAAAAGAAGAAACTAGAAAAAATCACAGGAAAAAGTTGGTTAAAGATCAAAAACTTTCATAGTAGTTTAGGAAATGCGGGTTTCAGCGCAGTATATATATAAAAATAGCAGTATAATATAAAAATATTGAGAAAATAATCAGATTTTCCATGAAAAACGTAGGTAAAAGAGCAGAAAAAGTAATATGAAAAGAAGAAACTAGTAAAAATCACAGGAAAAAGTTGGTTAAAGATCAAAAACTTTCATAGTAGTTTAGGAAATGCGGGTTTCAGCGCAGTATATATATATATATATAATATAAAAATATTGAGAAAATAATCAGATTTTCCATGAAAAATGTAGGTAAAAGAGCAGGAAAAGTTATATGAAAAGAAGAAACTAGTAAAAATCACTGGAAAAAGTTGGTTAAAGATCAAAAACTTTTATAGTAGTTTAGGAAATGCGAGTTTCAGCGCAGTATATATATAAAAATAGCAGTATAATATAAAAATATTGAGAAAATAATCAGATTTTCCATGAAAAATGTAGGTAAAAGAGCAGAAAAAGTTATATGAAAAGAAGAAACTAGTAAAAATCACAGGAAAAAGTTGGTTAAAGATCAAAAACTTTCATAGTAGTTTAGGAAATGCGGGTTTCAGCGCAGTATATATATATATATATATATATATATAATATAAAAATATTGAGAAAATAATCAGATTTTCCATGAAAAAAGTAGGTAAAAGAGCAGAAAATGTTATATGAAAAGAAGAAACTAGTAAAAATCACAGAAAAAAGTTGGTTAAAGATCAAAAACTTTCATAGTAGTTTAGGAAATGCGGGTTTCAGCGCAGTATATATATATTATATAAAAATATTGAGAAAATAATCAGATTTTCCATGAAAAATGTAGGTAAAAGAGCAGAAAAAGTTTTATGAAAAGAAGAAACTAGTAAAAATCACAGGAAAAAGTTGGTTAAAGATCAAAAACTTTCATAGTAGTTTAGGAAATGCGGGTTTCAGCGCAGTATATATATATATAATATAAAAATATTGAGAAAATAATCAGATTTTCCATGAAAAATGTAGGTAAAAGAGCAGAAAAAGTTATATGAAAAGAAGAAACTAGTAAAAATCACAGGAAAAAGTTGGTTAAAGATCAAAAACTTTCATACTAGTTTAAGAAATGCGGGTTTCAGCGCAGTATGTATATATATAATATAAAAATATTGAGAAAATAATCAGATTTTCCATGAAAAATGTAGGTAAAAGAGCAGAAAAAGTTATATGAAAAGAAGAAACTAGTAAAAATCACAGGAAAAAATTGGTTAAAGATCAAAAACTTTCATAGTAGTTTAGGAAATGCGGGTTTCAGCGCAGTATATATATATATATAGCAGTATAATATAAAAATATTGAGAAAATAATCAGATTTTCCACGAAAAATGTAGGTAAAAGAGCAGAAAAAGTTATATGAAAAGAAGAAACTAGTAAAAATCACAGAAAAAAAGTTGGTTAAAGATCAATAACTTTCATAGTAGTTTAGGAAATGCGGGTTTCAGCGCATATATATATATATATAATATAAAAATATTGAGAAAATAATCAGATTTTCCATGAAAAAAGTAGGTAAAAGAGCAGAAAATGTTATATGAAAAGAAGAAACTAGTAAAAATCACAGGAAAAAGTTGGTTAAAGATCAAAAACTTTCATAGTAGTTTAGGAAATGCGCGTTTCAGCGCAGTATATATATATATAATATAAAAATATTGAGAAAATAATCAGATTTTCCATGAAAAATGTAGGTAAAAGAGCAGAAAAAGTTATATGAAAAGAAGAAACTAGTAAAAATCACAGGAAAAAGTTGGTTAAAGATCAAAACCTTTCATAGTAGTTTAGGAAATGCGGGTTTCAGCGCAGTATATATATATATAATATAAAAATATTGAGAAAATAATCAGATTTTCCATGAAAAATGTAGGTAAAAGAGCAGAAAAAGTTATATGAAAAGAAGAAACTAGTAAAAATCACAGGAAAAAGTTGGTTAAAGATCAAAAACTTTCATAGTAGTTTAGGAAATGCGGGTTTCAGCGCAGTATATATATAAAAATAGCAGTATTATATAAAAATATTGAGGAAATAATCAGATTTTCCATGAAAAATGTAGGTAAAAGAGCAGAAAAAGTTATATGAAAAGAAGAAACTAGAAAAAATCACAGGAAAAAGTTGGTTAAAGATCAAAAACTTTCATAGTAGTTTAGGAAAGGCGGGTTTCAGCGCAGTATATATATAAAAATAGCAGTATAATATAAAAATATTGAGAAAATAATCAGATTTTCCATGAAAAACGTAGGTAAAAGAGCAGAAAAAGTAATATGAAAAGAAGAAACTAGTAAAAATCACAGGAAAAAGTTGGTTAAAGATCAAAAACTTTCATAGTAGTTTAGGAAATGCGGGTTTCATCGCAGTATATATATATATATAATATAAAAATATTGAGAAAATAATCAGATTTTCCATGAAAAATGTAGGTAAAAGAGCAGGAAAAGTTATATGAAAAGAAGAAACTAGTAAAAATCACAGGAAAAAGTTGGTTAAAGATCAAATACTTTTATAGTAGTTTAGGAAATGCGAGTTTCAGCGCAGTATATATATAAAAATAGCAGTATAATATAAAAATATTGAGAAAATAATCAGATTTTCCATGAAAAATGTATTTAAAAGAGCAGAAAAAGTTATATGAAAAGAAGAAACTAGTAAAAATCACAGGAAAAAGTTGGTTAAAGATCAAAAACTTTCATAGTAGTTTAGGAAATGCGGGTTTCAGCGCAGTATATATATATATAATATAAAAATATTGAGAAAATAATCAGATTTTCCATGAAAAATGTAGGTAAAAGAGCAGAAAAAGTTTTATGAAAAGAAGAAACTAGTAAAAATCACAGGAAAAAGTTGGTTAAAGATCAAAAACTTTCATAGTAGTTTAGGAAATGCGGGTTTCAGCGCAGTATATATACATATAATATAAAAATATTGAGAAAATAATCAGATTTTCCATGAAAAATGTAGGTAAAAGAGCAGAAAAAGTTATATGAAAAGAAGAAACTAGTAAAAATCACAGGAAAAAGTTGGTTAAAGATCAAAAACTTTCATAGTAGTTTAGGAAATGCGGGTTTCAGCGCAGTATATATATATATATATAGCAGTATAATATAAAAATATTGAGAAAATAATCAGATTTTCCACGAAAAATGTAGGTAAAAGAGCAGAAAAAGTTATATGAAAAGAAGAAACTAGTAAAAATCACAGAAAAAAGTTGGTTAAAGATTAATAACTTTCATAGTAGTTTAGGAAATGCGGGTTTCAGCGCAGTATATATATAAAAATAGCAGTATAATATAAAAATATTGAGAAAATAATCAGATTTTCCATGAAAAATGTAGGTAAAAGAGCAGAAAAAGTTATATAAAAAGAAGAAACTAGTAAAAATCACAGGAAAAAGTTGGTTAAAGATCAAAAACTTTCATAGTAGTTTAGGAAATGCGCGTTTCAGCGCAGTATATATATATATAATATAAAAATATTGAGAAAATAATCAGATTTTCCATGAAAAATGTAGGTAAAAGAGCAGAAAAAGTTATATGAAAAGAAGAAACTAGTAAAAATCACAGGAAAAAGTTGGTTAAAGATCAAAACCTTTCATAGTAGTTTAGGAAATGCGGGTTTCAGCGCAGTATATATATAAAAATAGCAGGTTAATACAAAAATATTGAGAAAATAATCAGATTTTCCATGAAAAATGTAGGTAAAAGAGCAGAAAAAGTTATATGAAAAGAAGAAACTAGTAAAAATCACAGGAAAAAGTTGGTTAAAGATCAAAAACTTTCATAGTAGTTTAGGAAATGCGCGTTTCAGCGCAGTATATATATATATAATATAAAAATATTGAGAAAATAATCAGATTTTCCATGAAATATGTAGGTAAAAGAGCAAAAAAAGTTATATGAAAAGAAGAAACTAGTAAAAATAACAGGAAAAAGTTGGTTAAAGATCAAAAACTTTCATAGTAGTTTAGGAAATGCGGGTTTCAGCGCAGTATATATATATATAATATAAAAATAATGAGAAAATAATCAGATTTTCCATGAAAAATGTAGGTAAAAGAGCAGAAAAAGTTATATCAAAAGAAGAAACTAGTAAAAATCACAGGAAAAAGTTGGTTAAAGATCAAAAACTTTCATAGTAGTTTAGGAAATGCGGGTTTCTGCGCAGTATATATATATATAATATAAAAATATTGAGAAAATAATCAGATTTTCCATGAAAAATGTAGGTAAAAAAGCAGAAAAAGTTATATGAAAAGAAGAAAATAGTAAAAATCACAGGAAAAAGTTGGTTCAAGTTCAAAAACTTTTATAGTAGTTTAGGAAATGCGGGTTTCAGCGCAGTATATATATAAAAATAGCAGGTTAATACAAAAATATTGAGAAAATAATCAGATTTTCCATGAAAAATGTAGGTAAAAGAGCAGAAAAAGTTATATGAAAAGAAGAAACTAGAAAAAATCACAGGAAAAAGTTGGTTAAAGATCAAAAACTTTCATAGTAGTTTAGGAAATGCGGGTTTCAGCGCAGTATATATATAAAAATAGCAGTATAATATAAAAATATTGAGAAAATAATCAGATTTTCCATGAAAAACGTAGGTAAAAGAGCAGAAAAAGTAATATGAAAAGAAGAAACTAGTAAAAATCACAGGAAAAAGTTGGTTAAAGATCAAAAACTTTCATAGTAGTTTAGGAAATGCGGGTTTCAGCGCAGTATATATATATATATATAATATAAAAATATTGAGAAAATAATCAGATTTTCCATGAAAAATGTAGGTAAAAGAGCAGGAAAAGTTATATGAAAAGAAGAAACTAGTAAAAATCACAGGAAAAAGTTGGTTAAAGATCAAAAACTTTTATAGTAGTTTAGGAAATGCGAGTTTCAGCGCAGTATATATATAAAAATAGCAGTATAATATAAAAATATTGAGAAAATAATCAGATTTTCCATGAAAAATGTAGGTAAAAGAGCAGAAAAAGTTATATGAAAAGAAGAAACTAGTAAAAATCACAGGAAAAAGTTGGTTAAAGATCAAAAACTTTCATAGTAGTTTAGGAAATGCGGGTTTCAGCGCAGTATATATATATATATATATATATAATATAAAAATATTGAGAAAATAATCAGATTTTCCATGAAAAAAGTAGGTAAAAGAGCAGAAAATGTTATATGAAAAGAAGAAACTAGTAAAAATCACAGAAAAAAGTTGGTTAAAGATCAAAAACTTTCATAGTAGTTTAGGAAATGCGGGTTTCAGCGCAGTATATATATATTATATAAAAATATTGAGAAAATAATCAGATTTTCCATGAAAAATGTAGGTAAAAGAGCAGAAAAAGTTTTATGAAAAGAAGAAACTAGTTAAAATCACAGGAAAAAGTTGGTTAAAGATCAAAAACTTTCATAGTAGTTTAGGAAATGCGGGTTTCAGCGCAGTATATATATATATAATATAAAAATATTGAGAAAATAATCAGATTTTCCATGAAAAATGTAGGTAAAAGAGCAGAAAAAGTTATATGAAAAGAAGAAACTAGTAAAAATCACAGGAAAAAGTTGGTTAAAGATCAAAAACTTTCATAGTAGTTTAGGAAATGCGGGTTTCAGCGCAGTATATATATATATATAATATAAAAATATTGAGAAAATAATCAGATTTTCCATGAAAAATGTAGGTAAAAGAGCAGAAAAAGTTATATGAAAAGAAGAAACTAGTAAAAATCACAGGAAAAAGTTGGTTAAAGATCAAAAACTTTCATAGTAGTTTAGGAAATGCGGGTTTCAGCGCAGTATATATATATATATAGCAGTATAATATAAAAATATTGAGAAAATAATCAGATTTTCCACGAAAAATGTAGGTAAAAGAGCAGAAAAAGTTATATGAAAAGAAGAAACTAGTAAAAATCACAGAAAAAAGTTGGTTAAAGATCAATAACTTTCATAGTAGTTTAGGAAATGCGGGTTTCAGCGCAGTATGTATATATATATATATATATATATAATATAAAAATATTGAGAAAATAATCAGATTTTCCATGAAAAAAGTAGGTAAAAGAGCAGAAAATGTTATATGAAAAGAAGAAACTAGTAAAAATCACAGGAAAAAGTTGGTTAAAGATCAAAAACTTTTATAGTAGTTTAGGAAATGCGCGTTTCAGCGCAGTATATATATATATAATATAAAAATATTGAGAAAATAATCAGATTTTCCATGAAAAATGTATTTAAAAGAGCAGAAAAAGTTATATGAAAAGAAGAAACTAGTAAAAATCACAGGAAAAAGTTGGTTAAAGATCAAAAACTTTCATAGTAGTTTAGGAAATGCGGGTTTCAGCGCAGTATATATATATATAATATAAAAATATTGAGAAAATAATCAGATTTTCCATGAAAAATGTAGGTAAAAGAGCAGAAAAAGTTTTATGAAAAGAAGAAACTAGTAAAAATCACAGGAAAAAGTTGGTTAAAGATCAAAAACTTTCATAGTAGTTTAGGAAATGCGGGTTTCAGCGCAGTATATATATATATAATATAAAAATATTGAGAAAATAATCAGATTTTCCATGAAAAATGTAGGTAAAAGAGCAGAAAAAGTTATATGAAAAGAAGAAACTAGTAAAAATCACAGGAAAAAGTTGGTTAAAGATCAAAAACGTTCATACTAGTTTAAGAATTGCGGGTTTCAGCGCAGTATGTATATATATAATATAAAAATATTGAGAAAATAATCAGATTTTCCATGAAAAATGTAGGTAAAAGAGCAGAAAAAGTTATATGAAAAGAAGAAACTAGTAAAAATCACAGGAAAAAGTTGGTTAAAGATCAAAAACTTTCATAGTAGTTTAGGAAATGCGGGTTTCAGCGCAGTATATATATATATATAGCAGTATAATATAAAAATATTGAGAAAATAATCAGATTTTCCACGAAAAATGTAGGTAAAAGAGCAGAAAAAGTTATATGAAAAGAAGAAACTAGTAAAAATCACAGAAAAAAGTTGGTTAAAGATCAATAACTTTCATAGTAGTTTAGGAAATGCGGGTTTCAGCGCAGTATATATATAAAAATAGCAGTATAATATAAAAATATTGAGAAAATAATCAGATTTTCCATGAAAAAATGTAGGTAAAAGAGCAGAAAAAGTTATATAAAAAGAAGAAACTAGTAAAAATCACAGGAAAAAGTTGGTTAAAGATCAAAAACTTTCATAGTAGTTTAGGAAATGCGCGTTTTCAGCGCAGTATATATATATATAATATAAAAATATTGAGAAAATAATCAGATTTTCCATGAAAAATGTAGGTAAAAGAGCAGAAAAAGTTATATGAAAAGAAGAAACTAGTAAAAATCACAGGAAAAAGTTGGTTAAAGATCAAAACCTTTCATAGTAGTTTAGGAAATGCGGGTTTCAGCGCAGTATATATATAAAAATAGCAGGTTAATACAAAAATATTGAGAAAATAATCAGATTTTCCATGAAAAATGTAGGTAAAAGAGCAGAAAAAGTTATATGAAAAGAAGAAACTAGTAAAAATCACAGGAAAAAGTTGGTTAAAGATCAAAAACTTTCATAGTAGTTTAGGAAATGCGCGTTTCAGCGCAGTATATATATATATAATATAAAAATATTGAGAAAATAATCAGATTTTCCATGAAATATGTAGGTAAAAGAGCAAAAAAAGTTATATGAAAAGAAGAAACTAGTAAAAATCACAGGAAAAAGTTGGTTAAAGATCAAAAACTTTCATAGTAGTTTAGGAAATGCGGGTTTCAGCGCAGTATATATATAAAAATAGCAGTATAATATAAAAATATTGAGAAAATAATCAGATTTTCCATGAAAAATGTATTTAAAAGAGCAGAAAAAGTTATATGAAAAGAAGAAACTAGTAAAAATCACAGGAAAAAGTTGGTTAAAGATCAAAAACTTTCATAGTAGTTTAGGAAATGCGGGTTTCAGCGCAGTATATATATATATAATATAAAAATATTGAGAAAATAATCAGATTTTCCATGAAAAATGTAGGTAAAAGAGCAGAAAAAGTTTTATGAAAAGAAGAAACTAGTAAAAATCACAGGAAAAAGTTGGTTAAAGATCAAAAACTTTCATAGTAGTTTAGGAAATGCGGGTTTCAGCGCAGTATATATATATATAATATAAAAATATTGAGAAAATAATCAGATTTTCCATGAAAAATGTAGGTAAAAGAGCAGAAAAAGTTATATGAAAAGAAGAAACTAGTAAAAATCACAGGAAAAAGTTGGTTAAAGATCAAAAACGTTCATACTAGTTTAAGAATTGCGGGTTTCAGCGCAGTATGTATATATATAATATAAAAATATTGAGAAAATAATCAGATTTTCCATGAAAAAAAAGAGCAGAAAAAGTTATATGAAAAGAAGAAACTAGTAAAAATCACAGGAAAAAGTTGGTTAAAGATCAAAAACTTTCATAGTAGTTTAGGAAATGCGGGTTTCAGCGCAGTATATATATATATAGCAGTATAATATAAAAATATTGAGAAAATAATCAGATTTTCCACGAAAAATGTAGGTAAAAGAGCAGAAAAAGTTATATGAAAAGAAGAAACTAGTAAAAATCACAGAAAAAAGTTGGTTAAAGATCAATAACTTTCATAGTAGTTTAGGAAATGCGGGTTTCAGCGCAGTATATATATAAAAATAGCAGTATAATATAAAAATATTGAGAAAATAATCAGATTTTCCATGAAAAATGTAGGTAAAAGAGCAGAAAAAGTTATATAAAAAGAAGAAACTAGTAAAAATCACAGGAAAAAGTTGGTTAAAGATCAAAAACTTTCATAGTAGTTTAGGAAATGCGCGTTTCAGCGCAGTATATATATATATAATATAAAAATATTGAGAAAATAATCAGATTTTCCATGAAAAATGTAGGTAAAAGAGCAGAAAAAGTTATATGAAAAGAAGAAACTAGTAAAAATCACAGGAAAAAGTTGGTTAAAGATCAAAAACTTTCATAGTAGTTTAGGAAATGCGGGTTTCAGCGCAGTATATATATAAAAATAGCAGGTTAATACAAAAATATTGAGAAAATAATCAGATTTTCCATGAAAAATGTAGGTAAAAGAGCAGAAAAAGTTATATGAAAAGAAGAAACTAGTAAAAATCACAGGAAAAAGTTGGTTAAAGATCAAAAACTTTCATAGTAGTTTAGGAAATGCGCGTTTCAGCGCAGTATATATATATATAATATAAAAATATTGAGAAAATAATCAGATTTTCCATGAAATATGTAGGTAAAAGAGCAAAAAAAGTTATATGAAAAGAAGAAACTAGTAAAAATCACAGGAAAAAGTTGGTTAAAGATCAAAAACTTTCATAGTAGTTTAGGAAATGCGGGTTTCAGCGCAGTATATATATATAATAAAAAAATATTGAGAAAATAATCAGATTTTCCATGAAAAATGTAGGTAAAAAGCAGAAAACTTTATATGAAAAGAAGAAACTAGTGCAAATCACAGGAAAAAGTTGGTTAAAGATCAAAAACTTTCATAGTAGTTTAGGAAATGCGGGTTTCAGCGCAGTATGTATATATATAATATAAAAATATTGAGAAAATAATCGGATTTTCCATGAAAAATGTAGGTAAAAGAACAGAAAAAGTTATATGAAAAGAAGAAACTAGTAAAAATCACAGGAAAAAGTTGGTTAAAGATCAACAACTTTCACAGTTGTTTAGGAAATGCGGGTTTCAGCGCAATATATATATATATATATATATATATATATATATAATATAAAAATATTGAGAAAATAATCAGATTTTCCATGAAAAAAGTAGGTAAAAGAGCAGAAAAAGTTATATGAAAAGAAGAAACTAGTAAAAATCACAGGAAAAAGTTGGTAAAAGATCAAAAACTTTCATAGTAGTTTAGGAAATGCGGGTTTCAGCGCAGTATATATATATATATATATATATATAATATAAAAATATTGAGAAAATAATCAGATTTTCCATGAAAAAAGTAGGTAAAAGAGCAGAAAAAGTTATATGAAAAGAAGAAACTAGTAAAAATCACAGGAAAAAGTTGGTTAAAGATCAAAAACCTTCATAGTAGTATAGGAAATGCGGGTATCAGCGCAGTATATATATATAATATAAAAATATTGAGAAAATAATCAGATTTTCCATGAAAAATGTAGGTAAAAGAGCAGAAAAAGTTATATGAAAAGAAGAAACTAGTAAAAATCACAGGAAAAAGTTGGTTAAAGATCAAAAACTTTCATAGTAGTTTAGGAAATGCGGGTTTCAGCGCAGTATATATATATATATAATATAAAAATATTGAGAAAATAATCAGATTTTCCATGAAAAAAGTAGGTAAAAGAGCAGAAAAAGTTATATGAAAAGAAGAAACTAGTAAAAATCACAGGAAAAAGTTGGTTAAAGATCAAAAACTTTCATAGTAGTTTAGGAAATTCGGGTTTCAGCGCAGTATATATATAAAAATAGCAGGTTAATATAAAAATATTGAGAAAATAATCAGATTTTCCATGAAAAA
>CAKAIZ010000194.1:0-13576 GCA_916610145.1 Eristalis arbustorum | reverse complement strand
ATATATATATATATAATATAAAATTATTGAGAAAATAATCAGATTTTCCATGAAAAATGTAGGTAAAAGAGCAGAAAAAGTTATATGAAAAGAAGAAACTAGTAAAAATCACAGGAAAAAGTTGGTTAAAGATCAAAAACTTTCATAGTAGTTTAGGAAATGCGGGTTTCAGCGCAGTATATATATAAAAATAGCAAAAATATTGAGAAAATAATCAGATTTTCCTTGAAAAATGTAGGTAAAAGAGCAGAAAAAGTTATATGAAAAGAAGAAACTAGTAAAAATCACAGGAAAAAGTTGGTTAAAGATCAAAAACTTTCATACTAGTTTAGGAAATGCGGGTTTCAGCGCAGTATATATATATGTAATATAAAAATATTGAGAAAATAATCAGATTTTCCATGAAAAATGTAGGTAAAAGAGCAGAAAAAGTTATATGAAAAGAAGAAACTAGTAAAAATCACAGGCAAAAAATGGTTAAAGATCAAAAACTTTCATAGTAGTTTAGGAAATGCGGGTTTCAGCGCAGTATATATACATATAATATAAAAATATTGAGAAAATAATCAGATTTTCCATGAAAAATGTAGGTAAAAGAGCAGAAAAAGTTATATGAAAAGAAGAAACTAGTAAAAATCACAGGAAAAAGTTGGTTAAAGATCAAAAACTTTCATAGTAGTTTAGGAAATGCGGGTTTCAGCGCAGTATATATATATATAATATAAAAATATTGAGAAAATAATCAGATTTTCCATGAAAAATGTAGGTAAAAGAGCAGAAAAAGTTATATGAAAAGAAGAAACTAGTAAAAATCACAGGAAAAAGTCGGTTAAAGATCAAAAACTTTCATAGTAGTTTAGGAAAATGCGGGTTTCAGCGCAGTATATATATATATAATATAAAAATATTGAGAAAATAATCAGATTTTCCATGAAAAATGTAGGTAAAAGAGCAGAAAAATTTATATGAAAAGAAGAAACTAGTAAAAATCACAGGAAAAAGTTGGTTTAAGATCAAAAATTTTCATAGTAGTTTGGGAAATGCGGGTTTCAGCGCAGTATATATATCAAAATAGCAGTATAATATAAAAATTTTGAGAAAATAATCAGATTTTCCATGGAAAATGTAGGTAAAAGAGCAGAAAAAGTTATATGAAAAGAAGAAACTAGTAAAAATCACAGGAAAAAGTTGGTTTAAGATCAAAAACTTTCATAGTAGTTTAGGAAATGCGGGTTTCAGCGCAGTATATATATAAAAATAGCAAAATTATTGAGAAAATAATCAGATTTTCCATGAAAAATGTAGGTAAAAGAGCAGAAAAAGTTATATGAAAAGAAGAAACTAGTAAAAATCACAGGAAAAAGTTGGTTGAAGATCAAAAACTTTCATATTAGTTTAGTAAATGCGGGTTTCAGCGCAGTATATATATATATAATATAAAAATATTGAGAAAATAATCAGATTTTCCATGAAAAAAGTAGAAAAAAGAGCAGAAAAAGTTATATGAAAAGAAGAAATTAGTAAAAATCACAGGAAAAAGTTGGTTAAAGATCAAAAACTTTCATAGTAGTTTAGGAAATGCGGGTTTCAGCGCAGTATATATATAAAAATAGCAGTATAATTTAAAAATATTGAGAAAATAATCAGATTTTCCATGAAAAAAGTAGAAAAAAGAGCAGAAAAAGTTATATGAAAAGAAGAAACTAGTAAAAATGACAGGAAAAAGTTGGTTAAAGATCAAAAACTTTCATAGTAGCTTAGGAAATGCGGGTTTCAGCGCAGTATATATATATATATAGCAGTATAATATAAAAATATTGAGAAAATAATCAGATTTTCCATGAAAAATGTAGGTAAAGGAGCAGAAACAGTTATATGAAAAGAAGAAACTAGTAAAAATCACAGGAAAAAGTTGGTTAAAGATCAAAAACTTTCATAGTAGTTTAGGAAATGCGGGTTTCAGCGCAGTATATATATATATAATATAAAAATATTGAGAAAATAATCAGATTTTCCATGAAAAAAGTAGAAAAAAGAGCAGAAAAAGTTATATGAAAAGAAGAAACTAGTAAAAATGACAGGAAAAAGTTGGTTAAAGATCAAAAACTTTCATAGTAGTTTAGGAATTGCGGGTTTCAGCGCAGTATAAATATATAATATAAGAATATTGATAAAATAATCAGATTTTCCATGAAAAAAGTAGGTAAAAGAGCAGAAAAAGTTATATGAAAAGAAGAAACTAGTAAAAATCACAGGAAAAAGTTGGTTAAAGATCAAAAACTTTCATAGTAGTTTAGGAAATGCGGGTTTCAGCGCAGTATATATATACATATAGCAGTATAATATAAAAATATTGAGAAAATAATCAGATTTTCCATGAAAAATGTAGGTAAAAGAGCAGGAAAAGTTATATGAAAAGAAGAAACTAGTAAAAATCACAGGAAAAAGTTGGTTAAAGATCAAAAACTTTCATAGTAGTTTAGGAAATGCGGGTTTCAGCGCAGTATATATATATATAATATAAAAATATTGAGAAAATAATCAGATTTTCCATGAAAAATGTAGGTAAAAGAGCAGAAAAAGTTATATGAAAAGAAGAAACTAGTAAAAATCACAGGAAAAAGTTGGTTAAAGATCAAAAACTTTCATAGTAGTTTAGGAAATGCGGGTTTCAGCGCAGTATATATATATATAATATAAAAATATTGAGAAAATAATCAGATTTTCCATGAAAAATGTAGGTAAAAGAGCAGAAAAAGTTATATGAAAAGAAGAAACTAGTAAAAATCACAGGAAAAAGTTGGTTAAAGATCAAAAACTTTCATAGTAGTTTAGGAAATGCGGGTTTCAGCGCAGTATATATATATAAAAATAGCAAAAATATTGAGAAAATAATCAGATTTTCCATGAAAAATCTAGGTAAAAGAGCAGAAAAAGTTATATGAAAAGAAGAAACTAGTAAAAATCACAGGACAAAGTTGGTTAAAGATCAAAAACGTTCATAGTAGTTTAGGAAATGCGGGTTTCAGCGCAGTATATATATATAATATAAAAATATTGAGAAAATAATCAGATTTTCCATGAAAAATGTAGGTAAAAGAGCAGAAAAAGTTATATGAAAAGAAGAAACTAGTAAAAAAACAAAGGAAAAAGTTGGTTTAAGATCAAAAATTTTCATAGTAGTTTGGGAAATGCGGGTTTCAGCGCAGTATATATATCAAAATAGCAGTATAATATAAAAATTTTGAGAAAATAATCAGATTTTCCATGGAAAATGTAGGTAAAAGAGCAGAAAAAGTTATATGAAAAGAAGAAACTAGTAAAAATCACAGGAAAAAGTTGGTTTAAGATCAAAAACTTTCATAGTAGTTTAGGAAATGCGGGTTTCAGCGCAGTATATATATAAAAAATAGCAAAATTATTGAGAAAATAATCAGATTTTCCATGAAAAATGTAGGTAAAAGAGCAGAAAAAGTTATATGAAAAGAAGAAACTAGTAAAAATCACAGGAAAAAGTTGGTTAAAGATCAAAAACTTTCATATTAGTTTAGTAAATGCGGGTTTCAGCGCAGTATATATATATATAAAATAAAAATATTGAGCAAATAATCAGATTTTCCATGAAAAAAGTAGAAAAAAGAGCAGAAAAAGTTATATGAAAAGAAGAAATTAGTAAAAATCACAGGAAAAAGTTGGTTAAAGATCAAAAACTTTCATAGTAGTTTAGGAAATGCGGGTTTCAGCGCAGTATATATATAAAAATAGCAGTATAATTTAAAAATATTGAGAAAATAATCAGATTTTCCATGAAAAAAAGTAGAAAAAAGAGCAGAAAAAGTTATATGAAAAGAAGAAACTAGTAAAAATGACAGGAAAAAGTTGGTTAAATATCAAAAACTTTCATAGTAGTTTAGGAAATGCGGGTTTCAGCGCAGTATATATATATATATATAGCAGTATAATATAAAAATATTGAGAAAATAATCAGATTTTCCATGAAAAATTTAGGTAAAGGAGCAGAAAAAGTTATATGAAAAGAAGAAACTAGTAAAAATGACAGGAAAAAGTTGGTTAAAGATCAAAAACTTTCATAGTAGTTTAGGAATTGCGGGTTTCAGCGCAATATAAATATATAATATAAGAATATTGAGAAAATAATCAGATTTTCCATGAAAAAAGTAGGTTAAAGAGCAGAAAAAGTTATACGAAAAGAAGAAATTAGTAAAAATCACAGGAAAAAGTTGGTTAAAGATCAAAAACTTTCATAGTAGTTTAGGAAATGCTGGTTTCAGCGCAGTATATATATAAAAATTGCAGTATAATTTAAAAATATTGAGAAAATAATCAGATTTTCCATGAAAAATGTAGGTAAAAGAGCAGAAAAAGTTATATAAAAAGAAGAAACTAGTAAAAATCACAGGAAAAAGTTGGTTAAAGATCAAAAACTTTCATAGTAGTTTAGGAAATGCGGGTTTCAGCGCAGTATATATATATATATATATAGCAGTATAATATAAAAATATTGAGAAAATAATCAGATTTTCCATGAAAAATGTAGGTAAAAGAGCAGAAAAAGTTATATGAAAAGAAGAAACTAGTAAAAATCACAGGAAAAAGTTGGTTAAAGATCAAAAACTTTCATAGTAGTTTAGGAAATGCGGGTTTCAGCGCAGTATATATATATATAATATAAAAATATTGACAAAATTATCAGATTTTCCATGAAAAATGTAGGTAAAAGAGCAGAAAAAGTTATATGGAAAGAAGAAACTAGTAAAAATCACAGGAAAAAGCTGGTTAAAGATCAAAAACTTTCATAGTAGTTTAGGAAATGCGGGTTTCAGCGCAGTATATATATATAAAAATAGCAAAAATATTGAGAAAATAATCAGATTTTCCATGAAAAATGTAGGTAAAAGAGCAGAAAAAGTTATATGAAAAGAAGAAACTAGTAAAAATCACAGGAAAAAGTTGGTTAAAGATCAAAAACTTTCATAGTAGTTTAGGAAATGCGGGTTTCAGCGCAGTATATATATATATAATATAAAAATATTGAGAAAATAATCAGATTTTCCATGAAAAATGTAGGTAAAAGAGCAGAAAAAGTTATATGAAAAGAAGAAACTAGTAAAAATCTAGTAAAAATCACAGAAGATCAAAAACTTTCATAGTAGTTTAGGAAATGCGGGTTTCAGCGCAGTATATATATATATAATATAAAAATATTGAGAAAATAATCAGATTTCCCATGAAAAATGTAGGTAAAAGAGCAGAAAAAGTTATATGAAAAGAAGAAACTAGTAAAAATCACAGGAAAAAGTTGGTTAAAGATCAAAAACTTTCATAGTAGTTTCAGCGCAGTATATATATATATATAATATAAGAATATTGAGAAAATAATCAGATTTTCCATGAAAAATGTAGGTAAAAGAGCAGAAAAAGTTATATGAAAAGAAGAAACTAGTAAAAATCACAGGAAAAAGTTGGTTAAAGATGAAAAACTTTCATAGTAGTTTAGGAAATGCGGGTTTCAGCGCAGTATATATATATATATATATAATATAAAAATCTTGAGAAAATAATCAGATTTTCCATGAAAAAAGTAGGTAAAAGAGCAGAAAAAGTTATATGAAAAGAAGAAACTAGTAAAAACCACGGGAAAAAGTTGGTTTAAGATAAAAAACTTTCATAGTAGTTTAGGAAATGCGGGTTTCAGCGCAGTATATATATATATAATATAAAAATATTGAGAAAATAATCAGATTTTCCATGAAAAATGTAGGTAAAAGAGCAGAAAAAGTTATATGAAAAGAAGAAACTAGTAAAAATCACAGGAAAAAGTTGGTTAAAGATCAAAAACTTTCATAGTAGTTTAGGAAATGCGGGTTTCAGCGCAGTATATATATATATAATATAAAAATATTGAGAAAATAATCAGATTTTCCATGAAAAATGTAGGTAAAAGAGCAGAAAAAGTTATATGAAAAGAAGAAACTATTAAAAATCACAGGAAAAAGTTGGTTAAAGATCAAAAACTTTCATAGTAGTTTAGGAAATGTAGGTTTCAGCGCAGTATATATATATATATATAATATAAAAATTTTGAGAAAATAATCAGATTTTCCATGGAAAAAGTAGGTAAAAGAGCAGAACAAGTTATATGAAAAGAAGAAACTAGTAAAAATCACAGGAAAAAGTTGGTTAAAGATCAAAAACTTCACATAGTAGTTTACGAAATGCGGGTTTTAGCGCAGTATATATATATATAATATAAAAATATTGAGAAAATAATCAGATTTTCCATGAAAAAAGTAGGTTAAAGAGCAGAAAAAGTTATATGAAAAGAAGAAACTAGTAAAAATAACAGGAAAAAGTTGGTTAAAGATCAAAAACTTTCATAGTAGTTTAGGGAATGCGGGTTTCAGCGCAGTATATATATAAAAACAGCAGTATAATATAAAAATATTAAGAAAATAATCAGATTTTCCATGAAAAAAGTAGAAAAAAGAGCAGAAAAAGTTATATGAAAAGAAGAAACTAGTAAAAATGACAGGAAAAAGTTGGTTAAAGATCAAAAACTTTCATAGTAGTTTAGGAAATGCGGGTTTCAGCGCAGTATAAATATATAATATAAGAATATTGAGAAAATAATCAGATTTTCCATGAAAAAAGTAGGTAAAAGAGCAGAAAAAGTTATGCGAAAAGAAGAAATTAGTAAAAATCACAGGAAAAAGTTGGTTAAAGATCAAAAACTTTCATAGTAGTTAAGGAAATGCGGGTTTCAGCGCAGTATATATATAAAAATAGCAGTATAATATAAAAATATTGAGAAAATAATCAGATTTTCCATGAAAAATGTAGGTAAAAGAGCAGAAAAAGTTATATGAAAAGAAGAAACTAGTAAAAATCACGGGAAAAAGTTGGTTTAAGATTAAAAATTTTCATAGTAGTTTGGGAAATGCGGGTTTCAGCGCAGTATATATATAAAAATAGCAGTATAATATAAAAATTTTGAGAAAATAATCAGATTTTCCATGAAAAATCTAGGTAAAAGAGCAGAAAAAGTTATATGAAAAGAAGAAACTAGTAAAAATGACAGGAAAGAGTTGGTTAAAGATCAAAAACTTTCATAGTAGTTTAGGAAATGCGGGTTTCAGCGCAGTACATATATATATATAATATAAAAATATTGAGAAAATAATCAGATTTTCCATGAAAAATGTAGGTAAAAGAGCAGAAAAAGTTATATGAAAAGAAGAAACTAGTAAAAATCACAGGAAAAAGTTGGTTAAAGATCAAAAACTTTCATAGTAGTTTAGGAAATGCGGGTTTCAGCGCATTATATATATAAAAATAGCAGTATAATATAAAAATATTGACAAAATAATCAGATTTTCCATGAAAAATGTAGGTAAAAGAGCAGAAAAAGTTATATGAAAAGAAGAAACTAGTAAAAATCACAGGAAAAAGTTGGTTAAAGATCAAAAACTTTCATAGTAGTTTAGGAAATGCGGGTTTCAGCGCAGTATATATATATATATATATAATATAAAAATATTGAGAAAATAATCAGATTTTCCATGAAAAATGTAGGTAAAAGAGCAGAAAAAGTTATATGAAAAGAAGAAACTAGTAAAAATCACAGGAAAAAGTTGGTTAAAGATCAAAAACTTTCATAGTAGTTTAGGAAATGCGGGTTTCAGCGCAGTATATATATAAAAATAGCAGTATAATACAAAAATATTGAGAAAATAATCAGATTTTCCATGAAAAATGTAGGTAAAAGAGCAGAAAAAGTTATATGAAAAGAAGAAACTAGTAAAAATCACAGGAAAAAGTTGGTTAAAGATCAAAAACTTTCATAGTAGTTTAGGAAATGCGGGTTTCAGCGCAGGATATATATATATATAATATAAAAATATTGAGAAAATAATCAGATTTTCCATGAAAAATGTAGGTAAAAGAGCAGAAAAAGTTATATGAAAAGAAGAAACTAGTAAAAATCACAGGAAAAAGTTGGTTAAAGATCAAAAACTTTCATAGTAGTTTAGGAAATGCGGGTTTCAGCGCAGTATATATATAAAAATAGCAAAAATATTGAGAAAATAATCAGATTTTCCTTGAAAAATGTAGGTAAAAGAGCAGAAAAAGTTATATGAAAAGAAGAAACTAGTAAAAATCACAGGAAAAAGTTGGTTAAAGATCAAAAACTTTCATACTAGTTTAGGAAATGCGGGTTTCAGCGCAGTATATATATATGTAATATAAAAATATTGAGAAAATAATCAGATTTTCCATGAAAAATGTAGGTAAAAGAGCAGAAAAAGTTATATGAAAAGAAGAAACTAGTAAAAATCACAGGCAAAAGTTGGTTAAAGATCAAAAACTTTCATAGTAGTTTAGGAAATGCGGGTTTCAGCGCAGTATATATACATATAATATAAAAATATTGAGAAAATAATCAGATTTTCCATGAAAAATGTAGGTAAAAGAGCAGAAAAAGTTATATGAAAAGAAGAAACTAGTAAAAATCACAGGAAAAAGTTGGTTAAAGATCAAAAACTTTCATAGTAGTTTAGGAAATGCGGGTTTCAGCGCAGTATATATATATATAATATAAAAATATTGAGAAAATAATCAGATTTTCCATGAAAAATGTAGGTAAAAGAGCAGAAAAAGTTATATGAAAAGAAGAAACTAGTAAAAATCACAGGAAAAAGTCGGTTAAAGATCAAAAACTTTCATAGTAGTTTAGGAAATGCGGGTTTCAGCGCAGTATATATATATATAATATAAAAATATTGAGAAAATAATCAGATTTTCCATGAAAAATGTAGGTAAAAGAGCAGAAAAAGTTATATGAAAAGAAGAAACTAGTAAAAATCACAGGAAAAAGTTGGTTAAAGATCAAAAACGTTCATAGTAGTTTAGGAAATGCGGGTTTCAGCGCAGTATATATATATATATAATATAAAAATATTGAGAAAATAATCAGATTTTCCATGAAAAATGTAGGTAAAAGAGCAGAAAAAGTTATATGAAAAGAAGAAACTAGTAAAAACCACAGGAAAAAGTTGGTTAAAGATCAAAAATTTTCATAGTAGTTTAGGAAATGCGGGTTTCAGCGCAGTATATACATAAAAATAGCAGTATAATATAAAAATATTGAGAAAATAATCAGATTTTCCATGAAAAAAGTAGGTAAAAGAGCAGAAAAAGTTATATGAAAAGAAGAAACTAGTAAAAATCACAGGAAAAAGTTGGTTAAAGATCAAAAACTTTCATAGTAGTTTAGGAAATGCGGGTTTCAGCGCAGTACATATATATATATAATATAAAAATATTGAGAAAATAATCAGATTTTCCATGAAAAATGTAGGTAAAAGAGCAGAAAAAGTTATATGAAAAGAAGAAACTAGTAAAAATCACAGGAAAAAGTTGGTTAAAGATCAAAAACTTTCATAGTAGTTTAGGAAATGCGGGTTTCAGCGCAGTATATATATATATATATATAATATAAAAATATTGAGAAAATAATCAGATTTTCCATGAAAAATGTAGGTAAAAGGGCAGAAAAAGTTATATGAAAAGAAGAAACTAGTAAAAATCACAGGAAAAAGTTGGTTAAAGATCAAAAACTTTCATAGCAGTTTAGGAAATGCGGGTTTCAGCGCAGTATATATATATATAATATAAAAATATGAGAAAATAATCAGATTTTTCATGAAAAATGTAGGTAAAAGAGCAGAAAAAGTTATATGAAAAGAAGAAACTAGTAAAAATCACAGGAAAAGTTGGTTAAAGATCAAAAACTTTCATAGTAGTTTAGGAAATGCGGGTTTCAGCGCAGTATATATATATATAATATAAAAATATTGAGAAAATAATCAGATTTTCCATGAAAAATGTAGGTAAAAGAGCAGAAAAAGTTATATGAAAAGAAGAAACTAGTAAAAACCACAGGAAAAAGTTGGTTAAAGATCAAAAACTTTCATAGTAGTTTAGGAAATGCGGGTTTCAGCGCAGTATATACATAAAAATAGCAGTATAATATAAAAATATTGAGAAAATAATCAGATTTTCCATGAAAAAAGTAGGTAAAAGAGCAGAAAAAGTTATATGAAAAGAAGAAACTAGTAAAAATCACAGGAAAAAGTTGGTTAAAGATCAAAAACTTTCAAAGTAGTTTAGGAAATGCGGGTTTCAGCGCAGTACATATATATATATAATATACAAATATTGAGAAAATAATCAGATTTTCCATGAAAAATGTAGGTAAAAGAGCAGAAAAAGTTATATGAAAAGAAGAAACTAGTAAAAATCACAGGAAAAAGTTGGTTAAAGATCAAAAACTTTCATAGTAGTTTAGGAAATGCGGGTTTCAGCGCAGTATATATATATATAATATACAAATATTGAGAAAATAATCAGATTTTCCATGAAAAATGTAGGTAAAAGAGCAGATAAAGTTATATGAAAAGAAGAAACTAGTAAAAATCACAGGAAAAAGTCGGTTAAAGATCAAAAACTTTCATAGTAGTTTAGGAAATGCGGGTTTCAGCGCAGTATATATTTATATAATATAAAAATATTGAGAAAATAATCAGATTTTCCATGAAAAATGTAGGTAAAAGAGCAGAAAAAGTTATATGAAAAGAAGAAACTAGTAAAAATCACAGGAAAAAGTTGGTTAAAGATCAAAAACTTTCATAGTAGTTTAGGAAATGCGGGTTTCAGCGCAGTATATATATATAATATAAAATTATTGAGAAAATAATCAGATTTTCCATGAAAAAAGTAGGTAAAAGAGCAGAAAAAGTTATATGAAAAGAAGAAACTAGTAAAAATCACAGGAAAAAGTTGGTTAAAGATCAAAAACTTTCATAGTAGTTTAGGAAATGCGAGTTTCAGCGCAGTATATATATAAAAATAGCAAAAATATTGAGAAAATAATCAGATTTTCCATGAAAAATGTAGGTAAAAGAGCAGAAAAAGTTATATGAAAAGAAGAAACTAGTAAAAATCACAGGAAAAAGTTGGTTAAAGATCAAAAACTTTCATACTAGTTTAGGAAATGCGGGTTTCAGCGCAGTATATATATATATAATATAAAAATATTGAGAAAATAATCAGATTTTCCATGAAAAATGTAGGTAAAAGAGCAGAAAAAGTTATATGAAAAGAAGAAACTAGTTAAAATCACAGGAAAAAATCCGTTTAAGATCAAAAACTTTCATAGTAGTTTAGGAAATGCGGGTTTCAGCGCAGTATATATATATATAATATAAAAATATTGACAAAATAATCAGATTTTTCATGAAAAATGTAGGTAAAAGAGCAGAAAAAGTTATATGAAAAGAAGAAACTAGTAAAAATCACAGGAAAAAGTCGGTTAAAGATCAAAAACTTTCATAGTAGCTTAGGAAATGCGGGTTTCAGCGCAGTATATATACATATAATATAAAAATATTGAGAAAATAATCAGATTTTCCATGAAAAATGTAGGTAAAAGAGCAGAAAAAGTTATATGAAAAGAAGAAACTAGTAAAAATCACAGGAAAAAGTTGGTTAAAGATCAAAAACTTTCATAGTAGTTTAGGAAATGCGGGTTTCAGCGCAGTATATATATATATAATATAAAAATATTGAGAAAATAATCAGATTTTCCATGAAAAATGTAGGTAAAAGAGCAGAAAAAGTTATATGAAAAGAAGAAACTAGTAAAAATCACAGGAAAAAGTTGGTTAAAGATCAAAAACTTTCATAGTAGCTTAGGAAATGCGGGTTTCAGCGCAGTATATATATATGTAATATAAAAATATTGAGAAAATAATCAGATTTTCCATGAAAAACGTAGGTAAAAGAGCAGAAAAAGTTATATGAAAAGAAGAAACTAGTAAAAATCACAGGAAAAAGTTGGTTAAAGATCAAAAGCTTTCATAGTAGTTTGGGAAATGCGGGTTTCAGCGCAGTATATATATATATATATATATATATATATATATAATATAAAAATATTGAGAAAATAATCAGATTTTCCATGAAAAATGTAGGTAAAAGAGCAGAAAAAGTTATATGAAAAGAAGAAACTAGTAAAAATCACAGGAAAAAGTCGGTTAAAGATCAAAAACTTTCATAGTAGTTTAGGAAATGCGGGTTTCAGCGCAGTATATATATATATAATATAAAAATATTGAGAAAATAATCAGATTTTCCATGAAAAAAGTAGGTAAAAGAGCAGAAAAAGTTATATGAAAAGAAGAAACTAGTAAAAATCACAGGAAAAAGTTGGTTAAAGATCAAAAACTTTCATAGTAGTTTAAGAAATGCGGGTTTCAGCGCAGTATATATATATATAATATAAAAATATTGAGAAAATAATCAGATTTTCCATGAAAAATGTAGGTAAAAGAGCAGAAAAAGTTATATGAAAAGAAGAAACTAGTAAAAATCACAGGAAAAATCCATGAAAAAAGTAGGTAAAAGAGCAGAAAAAGTTATATGAAAAGAAGAAACTAGTAAAAATCACAGGAAAAAGTTGGTTAAAGATCAAAAACATTCATAGTAGTTTAGGAAATGCGGGTTTCAGCGCAGTATTTTTATATATAATATAAATATATTGAGAAAATAATCAGATTTTCCATGAAAAAAGTAGATAAAAGAGCAGAAAAAGTTATATGAAAAGAAGAAAGTAGTAAAAATCACAGAAAAAAGTTGGTTAAAGATCAAAAACGTTCATAGTAGTTTAGGAAATGCGGGTTTCAGCGCAGTATATATATAAAAATAGCAGTATAATATAAAAATATTGAGAAAATAATCAGATTTTCCATGAAAAAAGTAGGTAAAAGAGCAGAAAAAGTTATATGAAAAGAAGAAACTAGTAAAAATCACAGGAAAAAGTTGGTTAAAGATCAAAAACTTTCATAGTAGTTTGGGAAATGCGGGTTTTAGCGCAGTATATATATATATATAGCAGTATAATATAAAAATATTGAGAAAATAATCAGATTTTCCATGAAAAATGTAGGTAATAGAGCAGAAAAATTATATGAAAAGAAGAAACTAGTAAAAATCACAGGAAAAAGTTGGTTAAAGATCAAAAACATTCATAGTAGTTTAGGAAATGCGGGTTTCAGCGCAGTATTTTTATATATAATATAAATATATTGAGAAAATAATCAGATTTTCCGTGAAAAAAGTAGATAAAAGAGCAGAAAAAGTTATATGAAAAGAAGAAAGTAGTAAAAATCACAGAAAAAAGTTGGTTAAAGATCAAAAACGTTCATAGTAGTTTAGGAAATGCGGGTTTCAGCGCAGTATATATATAAAAATAGCAGTATAATATAAAAATATTGAGAAAATAATCAGATTTTCCATGAAAAAAGTAGGTAAAAGAGCAGAAAAAGTTATATGAAAAGAAGAAACTAGTAAAAATCACAGGAAAAAGTTGGTTAAAGATCAAAAACTTTCATAGTAGTTTAGGAAATGCGGGTTTCAGCGCAGTATATATAAAAATAGCAGTATAATATAAAAATATTGAGAAAATAATCAGATTTTCCATGAAAAATGTAGGTAA
>CAKAIZ010000193.1:0-68660 GCA_916610145.1 Eristalis arbustorum | reverse complement strand
GTAGGTAAAAGAGCAGAAAAAGTTATATGAAAAGAAGAAACTAGTAAAAATCATAGGAAAAAGTTGGTTAAAGATCAAAAACTTTCATAGTAGTTTAGGAAATGCGGGTTTCAGCGCAGTAAATGTATAAAAATAGCAGTATAATATAAAAATATTGAGAAAATAATCAGATTTTCCATGAAAAAAGTAGGTAAAAGAGCAGAAAAAGTTATATGAAAAGAAGAAACTAGTAAAAATCACAGGAAAAAGTTGGTTAAAGATCAAAAACTTTCATAGTAGTTCAGGAAATGCGGGTTTCAGCGCAGTATATATATATATATAATATAAAAATATTGAGAAAATAATCAGATTTTCCATGAAAAATGTAGGTAAAAGAGCAGAAAAAGTTATATAAAAAGAAGAAACTAGTAAAAATCACAGGAAAAAGTTGGTTAAAGATCAAAGACTTTCATGGTAGTTTAGGAAATGCGGGTTTCAGCGCAGTACATATATATAATATAAAAATATTGAGAAAATAATCAGATTTTCCATGAAAAAAGTAGGTAAACGAGCAGAAAAAGTTATATGAAAAGAAGATACTAGTAAAAATCACAGGAAAAAGTTGGTTAAAGATCAAAAACTTTCATAGTAGTTTAGGAAATGCGGGTTTCAGCGCAGTATATAAATATAATATAAAAATATTGAGAAAATAATCAGATTTTCCATGAAAAAAGTAGGTAAAAGAGCAGAAAAAGTTATATGAAAAGAAGAGACTATTAAAAATCACAGGAAAAAGTTGGTTAAAGATCAAAAACTTTCATAGTAGTTTAGGAAATGCGGGTTTCAGCGCAGTATATACATAAAAATAGCAGTATAATATAAAAATATTAAGAAATTAATCAGATTTTCCATGAAAAATGTAGGTAAAAGAGCAGAAAAAGTTATATGAAAAGAAGAAACTAGTAAAAATCACAGGAAAAAGTTGGTTAAAGATCAAAAACTTTCATAGTAGTTTAGGAAATGCAGGTTTTAGCGCAGTATATATATATAATATAAAAATATTGAAAAAATAATCAGATTTTCCATGAAAAAAGTAGGTAAACGAGCAGAAAAAGTTATATGAAAAGAAGAAACTAGTAAAAATCACAGGAAAAAGTTGGTTAAAGATCAAAAACTTTCATAGTAGTTTAGGAAATGCGGGTTTCAGCGCAGTATACACATAAAAATAGCAGTATAATATAAAAATGTTGAGAAAATAATCAGATTTTCCATGAAAAAAGTAGGTAAACGAGCAGAAAAAGTTATATGAAAAGAAGAAACTAGTAAAAATCACAGGAAAAAGTTGGTTAAAGATCAAAAACTTTCATAGTAGTTTAGGAAATGCGGGTTTCAGCGCAGTATACACATAAAAATAGCAGTATAATATAAAAATGTTGAGAAAATAATCAGATTTTCCATGAAAAAAGTAGGTAAAAGAGCAGAAAAAGTTATATGAAAAGAAGAAACTAGTAAAAATCACAGGAAAAAGTTGGTTAAAGATCAAAAACTTTCATAGTAGTTCAAGAAATGCGGGTTTCAGCGCAGTATATATATATATATATAATATAAAAATATTGAGAAAATAATCAGATTTTCCATGAAAAATGTAGGTAAAAGAGCAGAAAAAGTTATATAAAAAGAAGAAACTAGAAAAAATCACAGGAAAAAGTTGGTTAAAGATCAAAAACTTTCATGGTAGTTTAGGAAATGCGGGTTTCAGCGCAGTACATATATATAATATAAAAATATTGAGAAAATAATCAGATTTTCCATGAAAAAAGTAGGTAAACGAGCAGAAAAAGTTATATGAAAAGAAGAAACTAGTAAAAATCACAGGAAAAAGTTGGTTAAAGATCAAAAACTTTCATAGTAGTTTAGGAAATGCGGGTTTCAGCGCAGTATACACATAAAAATAGCAGTATAATATAAAAATGTTGAGAAAATAATCAGATTTTCCATGAAAAATGTAGGTAAAAGAGCAGAAAAAGTTATATGAAAAGAAGAAACTAGTAAAAATCACAGGAAAAAGTTGGTTAAAGATCAAAAACTTTCATAGTAGTTTAGGAAATGCGGGTTTCAGCGCAGTATATGTATAAAAATAGCAGTATAATATAAAAACATTGAGAAAATAATCAGATTTTCCATGAAAAAAGTAGGTAAAAGCGCAGAAAAAGTTATATGAAAAGAAGAAACTAGTAAAAATCACAGGAAAAAGTTGGTTAAAGATCAAAAACTTTCATAGTAGTTCAGGCAATGCGGGTTTAAGCGCAGTATATATATATATATAATATAAAAATATTGAGAAAATAATTAGATTTTCCATGAAAAATGTAGGTAAAAGAGCAGAAAAAGTTATATGAAAGGAAGAAACTAGTTAAAATCACAGGAAAAAGTTGGTTAAAGATCAAAAACTTTCGTAGTAGTTTAGGAAATGCGGGTTTCAGCGCAGTGTATATATATATGATATAAAAATATTGAGAAAATTATCTGATTTTCCATGAAAAATGTAGGTAAAAGAGCAGAAAATGTTATATGAAAAGAAGAAACTAGTAAAAATCACAGGAAAAAGTTGGTTAAAGATCAAAAACTTTCATAGTAGTTTAGGAAATGCGGTTTTCAGCGCAGTATATATATATAATATAAAAATATTGAGAAAATAATCAGATTTTCCATGAAAAAAGTAGGTAAACGAGCAGAAAAAGTTATATGAAAAGAAGAAACTAGTAAAAATCACAGGAAAAAGTTGGCTAAAGATCAAAAACATTCATAGTAGTTTAGGAAATGCGGGTTTCAGCGCAGTATACACATAAAAATAGCAGTATAATATAAAAATGTTGAGAAAATAATCAGATTTTCCATGAAAAAAGTAGGTAAACGAGCAGAAAAAG
Organism: Eristalis arbustorum; assembly: GCA_916610145.1. Taxonomy (NCBI): domain Eukaryota; kingdom Metazoa; phylum Arthropoda; class Insecta; order Diptera; family Syrphidae; genus Eristalis; species Eristalis arbustorum. Next base: position 65,754 of record CAKAIZ010000193.1, on the reverse strand, counting down.
TTATATGAAAAGAAGAAACTAGTAAAAATCACAGGAAAAAGTTGGTTAAAGATCAAAAACTTTCATAGTAGCTTAGGAAATGCGGGTTTCAGCGCAGTATACACATAAAAATAGCAGTATAATATAAAAATGTTGAGAAAATAATCAGATTTTCCATGAAAAAAGTAGGTAAAAGAGCAGAAAAAGTTATATGAAAAGAAGAAACTAGTAAAAATCACAGGAAAAAGTTGGTTAAAGATCAAAAACTTTCATAGTAGTTCAGGAAATGCGGGTTTCAGCGCAGTATATATATATATATAATATAAAAATATTGAGAAAATAATCAGATTTTCCATGAAAAAAGTAGGTAAAAGAGCAGAAAAAGTTATATAAAAAGAAGAAACTAGTAAAAATCACAGGAAAAAGTTGGTTAAAGATCAAAAACTTTCATGGTAGTTTAGGAAATGCGGGTTTCAGCGCAGTACATATATATAATATAAAAATATTGAGAAAATAATCAGATTTTCCATGAAAAAAGTAGGTAAACGAGCAGAAAAAGTTATATGAAAAGAAGAAACTAGTAAAAATCACAGGAAAAAGTTGGTTAAAGATCAAAAACTTTCATAGTAGTTTAGGAAATGCGGGTTTCAGCGCAGTATACACATAAAAATAGCAGTATAATATAAAAATGTTGAGAAAATAATCGGATTTTCCATGAAAAATGTAGGTAAAAGAGCAGAAAAAGTTATATGAAAAGAAGAAACTAGTAAAAATCACAGGAAAAAGTTGGTTAAAGATCAAAAACTTTCATAGTAGTTTAGGAAATGCGGGTTTCAGCGCAGTATATTTATATATAATATAAAAATATTGAGAAAATAATCAGATTTTCCATGAAAAAAGTAGGTAAAAGAGCAGAAAAAGTTATATGAAAAGAAGAAACTAGTAAAAATCACAGGAAAAAGTTGGTTAAAGATCAAAAACTTTCATAGTAGTTCAGGAAATGCGGGTTTAAGCGCAGTATATATATATATATAATATAAAAATATTGAGAAAATAATTAGATTTTCCATGAAAAATGTAGGTAAAAGAGCAGAAAATGTTATATGAAAGGAAGAAACTAGTAAAAATCACAGGAAAAAGTTGGTTAAAGATCAAAAACTTTCGTAGTAGTTTAGGAAATGCGGGTTTCAGCGCAGTGTATATATATATATGATATAAAAATATTGAGAAAATTATCTGATTTTCCATGAAGAATGTAGGTAAAAGAGCAGAAAAAGTTATATGAAAAGAAGAAACTAGTAAAAATCACAGGAAAAAGTTGGTTAAAGATCAAAAACTTTCATAGTAGTTTAGGAAATGCGATTTTCAGCGCAGTATATATATATATAATACAAAAATATTGAGAAAATAATCAGATTTTCCATGAAAAAAATAGGTAAAAGAGCAGAAAAAGTTATATGAAACGAAGAAACTAGTAAAAATCACAGGAAAAAGTTGGTTAAAGATCAAAAACTTTCATAGTAGTTTAGGAAATGCGGGTTTCAGCGCAGTATATATATATGTAATATAAAAATATTGAGAAAATAATCAGATTTTCCATGAAAAAAATAGGTAAAAGAGCAGAAAAAGTTATAGGAAAAGAAGAAACTAGTAAAAATCACAGGAAAAAGTTGGTTAAAGATCAACAACTTTCATAGCAGTTTAGGAAATGCGGGTTTCATCGCAGTATATATGTATGTAATATAAAAATATTGAGAAAATAATCAGATTTTCCATGAAAAAAGTAGGTAAAAGAGCAGAAAAAGTTATATGAAAAGAAGAAACTAGTAAAAATCACAGGAAAAAGTTGGTTAAAGATCAAAAACTTTCGTAGTAGTTTAGGAAATGCGGGTTTCAGCGCAGTATATACATAAAAATAGCAGTATAATATAAAAATATTGAGAAAATAATCAGATTTTCCATGAAAAAATGTAGGTAAAAGAGCAGAAAAAGTAATATGAAAAGAAGAAACTAGTAAAAATCACAGGAAATAGTTGGTTAAAGATCAAAAACTTTCATAGTAGTTTAGAAAATGCGGGTCTTAGCGCAGTATATATATATGTAATGTAAAAATATTGAGAAAATAATCAGATTTTCCATGAAAAAAGTAGGTAAAAGAGCAGAAAAAGTTATATGAAAAGAAGAAACTAGTAAAAATCACAGGAAAAAGTTGGCTAAAGATCCAAAACTTTCATAGTAGTTCAGGAAATGCGAGTTTCAGTGCAGTATATATATAAAAATAGCAGTATAATATAAAAATATTGAGAAAATAATCACATTTTCCATGAAAAAAGTAGGTAAAAGAGCAGAAAAAGTTATATGAAAAGAAGAAACTAGTAAAAATCACAGGAAATAGTTGGTTAAAGATCAAAAACTTTCATAGTAGTTTAGGAAATGCGGGTTTCAGCGCAGTATATACATAAAAATAGCAGTATAATATAAAAATATTGAGAAAATTATCAGATTTTCCATGAAAAAAGCGGGTTTCATCGCAGTATATATATATGTAATATAAAAATATTGAGAAAATAATCAGATTTTCCATGAAAAAAGTAGGTAAAAGAGCAGAAAAAGTTATATGAAAAGAAGAAACTAGTAAAAATCACAGGAAAAAGTTGGTTAAAGATCAAAAACTTTCATAGTAGTTTAGGAAATGCGGGTTTCAGCGCAGTATATACATAAAAATAGCAGTATAATATAAAAATATTGAGAAAATAATCAGATTTTCCATGAAAAATGTAGGTAAAAGAGCAGAAAAAGTAATATGAAAAGAAGAAACTAGTAAAAATCACAGGAAATTGTTGGTTAAAGATCAAAAACTTTAATAGTAGTTTAGGAAATGCGGGTTTTAGCGCAGTATATATATATAATATAAAAATATTGAGAAAATAATCAGATTTTCCATGAAATATGTAGGTAAAAGAGCAGAAAAAGTTATATGAAAAGAATAAACTAGTAAAAATCACAGGAAAAAGTTGGTTAAAGATCAACAACTTTCATAGTAGTTTAGGAAATGCGGGTTTCAGCGCAGTACTTATATATAATATAAAAATATTGAGAAAATAATCAGATTTTCCATGAAAAAAGTAGGTAAACGAGCAGAAAAAGTTATATGAAAAGAAGAAACTAGTAAAAATCACAGGAAAAAGTTGGTTAAAGATCAAAAACTTTCATAGTAGTTCAGGAAATGCGGGTTTCAGCGCAGTATATATATATATATAATATAAAAATATTGAGAAAATAATTAGATTTTCCATGAAAAATGTAGGTAAAAGAGCAGAAAAAGTTATATGAAAAGAAGAAACTAGTAAAAATCACAGGAAAAAGTTGGTTAAAGATCAAAAACTTTCGTAGTAGTTTAGGAAATGCGGGTTTCAGCGCAGTGTATATATATATATAATATAAAAATATTGAGAAAATTATCTGATTTTCCATGAAAAATGTAGGTAAAAGAGCAGAAAAAGTTATATGAAAAGAAGAAACTAGTAAAAATCACAGGAAAAAGTTGGTTAAAGATCAAAAACTTTCATAGTAGTTTAGGAAATGCGGTTTTTAGCGCAGTATATATATATAATATAAAAATATTGAGAAAATAATCAGATTTTCCATGAAAAAAGTAGGTAAAAGAGCAGAAAAAGTTATATGAAACGAAGAAACTAGTAAAAATCACAGGAAAAAGTTTGTTAAAGATCAAAAACTTTCATAGTAGTTTAGAAAATGCGGGTTTCAGCGCAGTATATACATAAAAATAGCAGTATAATATAAAAATATTGAGAAAATAATCAGATTTTCTATGAAAAAATGTAGGTAAAAGAGAAGAAAAAGTAATATGAAAAGAAGAAACTAGTAAAAATCACAGGAAATAGTTGGTTAAAGATCAAAAACTTTCATAGTAGTTTAGGAAATGCGGGTTTTAGCGCAGTATATATATATGTAATATAAAAATATTGAGAAAATAATCAGATTTTCCATGAAAAAAGTAGGTAAAAGAGCAGAAAAAGTTATATGACAAGAAGAAACTAGTAAAAATCACAGGAAAAAGTTGGCTAAAGATCAAAAACTTTCATAGTAGTTCAGGAAATGCGAGTTTCAGTGCAGTATATATATAAAAATAGCAGTATAATAAAAAATATTGAGAAAATAATCAGATTTTCCATGAAAAATGTAGGTAAAAGAGCAGAAAAAGTTATATGAAAAGAAGAAACTAGTAAAAATCACAGGAAAAAGTTGGTTAAAGATCAAAAACTTTCGTAGTAGTTTAGGAAATGCGGGTTTCAGCGCAGTGTATATATATATAATATAAAAATATTGAGAAAATTATCTGATTTTCCATGAAAAATGTAGGTAAAAGAGCAGAAAAAGTTATATGAAAAGAAGAAACTAGTAAAAATCACAGGAAAAAGTTGGTTAAAGACAAAAACTTTCATAGTAGTTTAGGAAATGCGGGTTTCAGCGCAGTATATATATATAATATAAAAATATTGAGAAAATAATCAGATTTTCCATGAAAAAAGTAGGTAAAAGAGCAGAAAAAGTTGTATGAAACGAAGAAACTAGTAAAAATCACAGGAAAAAGTTTGTTAAAGATCAAAAACTTGCATAGTAGTTTAGGAAATGCGGGTTTCAGCGCAGTATATATATATGTAATATAAAAATATTGAGAAAATAATCAGGTTTTCCATGAAAAAAGTAGGTAAAAGAGCAGAAAAAGTTATATGAAAAGAAGAAACTAGTAAAAATCACAGGAAAAAGTTGGTTAAAGATCAACAACTTTCATAGTAGTTTAGGAAATGCGGGTTTCATCGCAGTATATATATATGTAATATAAAAATATTGAGAAAATAATCAGATTTTCCATGAAAAAGTAGGTAAAAGAGCAGAAAAAGTTATATGAAAAGAAGAAACTAGTAAAAATCACAGGAAAAAGTTGGTTAAAGAACAAAAACTTTCATAGTAGTTTAGGAAATGCGGGTTTCAGCGCAGTATATACATAAAAATAGCAGTATAATATAAAAATATTGAGAAAATAATCGGATTTTCCATGAAAAAATGTAGGTAAAAGAGCAGAAAAAGTAATATGAAAAGAAGAAACTAGTAAAAATCACAGGAAATAGTTGGTTAAAGATCAAAAACTTTCATAGAAGTTTAGGAAATGCGGGTTTTAGCGCAGTATATATATATGTAATATAAAAATATTGAGAAAATAATCAGATTTTCCATGAAAAAAGTAGGTAAAAGAGCAGAAAAAGTTATATGAAAAGAAGAAACTAGTAAGAACCACAGGAAAAAGTTGGCTAAAGATCAAAAACTTTCATAGTAGTTCAGGAAATGCGAGCTTCAGCGCAGTATATATATAAAAATAGCAGTATAATAAAAATTATTGAGAAAATAATCAGATTTTCCATGAAAAATGTAGGTAAAAGAGCAGAAAAAGTTATATAAAAAGAAGAAACTAGTAAAAATCACAGGAAAAAGTTGGCTAAAGATCAACAACTTTCATAGTAGTTCAGGAAATGCGGGTTTCAGCGCAGTATATATATAAAAATAGCAGCACAATATAAAAATATTGAGAAAATAATCAGATTTTCCATGAAAAATGTAGGTAAAAGAGCAGAAAAAGTTATATGAAAAGAAGAAACTAGTAAAAATCACAGGAAAAAGTTGGTTAAAGATCAAAAACCTTCGTAGTAGTTTAGGAAATGCGAGTTTCAGTGCAGTATATATATAAAAATAGCAGTATAATAAAAAATATTGAGAAAATAATCAGATTTTCCATGAAAAATGTAGGTAAAAGAGCAGAAAAAGTTATATGAAAAGAAGAAACTAGTAAAAATCACAGGAAAAAGTTGGTTAAAGATCAAAAACTTTCGTAGTAGTTTAGGAAATGCGGGTTTCAGCGCAGTGTATATATATATATAATATAAAAATATTGAGAAAATTATCTGATTTTCCATGAAAAATGTAGGTAAAAGAGCAGAAAAAGTTATATGAAAAGAAGAAACTAGTAAAAATCACAGGAAAAAGTTGGTTAAAGACAAAAACTTTCATAGTAGTTTAGGAAATGCGGGTTTCAGCGCAGTATATATATATAATATAAAAATATTGAGAAAATAATCAGATTTTCCATGAAAAAAGTAGGTAAAAGAGCAGAAAAAGTTGTATGAAACGAAGAAACTAGTAAAAATCACAGGAAAAAGTTTGTTAAAGATCAAAAACTTTCATAGTAGTTTAGGAAATGCGGGTTTCAGCGCAGTATATATATGTAATATAAAAATATTGAGAAAATAATCAGGTTTTCCATGAAAAAAGTAGGTAAAAGAGCAGAAAAAGTTATATGAAAAGAAGAAACTAGTAAAAATCACAGGAAAAAGTTGGTTAAAGATCAACAACTTTCATAGTAGTTTAGGAAATGCGGGTTTCATCGCAGTATATATATATGTAATATAAAAATATTGAGAAAATAATCAGATTTTCCATGAAAAAAGTAGGTAAAAGAGCAGAAAAAGTTATATGAAAAGAAGAAACTAGTAAAAATCACAGGAAAAAGTTGGTTAAAGAACAAAAACTTTCATAGTGGTTTAGGAAATGCGGGTTTCAGCGCAGTATATACATAAAAATAGCAGTATAATATAAAAATATTGAGAAAATAATCGGATTTTCCATGAAAAAATGTAGGTAAAAGAGCAGAAAAAGTAATATGAAAAGAAGAAACTAGTAAAAATCACAGGAAATAGTTGGTTAAAGATCAAAAACTTTCATAGAAGTTTAGGAAATGCGGGTTTTAGCGCAGTATATATATATGTAATATAAAAATATTGAGAAAATAATCAGATTTTCCATGAAAAAAGTAGGTAAAAGAGCAGAAAAAGTTATATGAAAAGAATAAACTAGTAAAAATCAAGGGAAAAAGTTGGTTAAAGATCAACAACTTTCATAGTAGTTTAGGAAATGCGGGTTTCAGCGCAGTACTTATATATAATATAAAAATATTGAGAAAATAATCAGATTTTCCATGAAAAAAGTAGTACGTAAACGAGCAGAAAAAGTTATATGAAAAGAAGAAACTAGTAAAAATCACAGGAAAAAGTTGGTTAAAGATCAAAAACTTTCATAGTAGTTTAGGAAATGCGGGTTTCAGCGCAGTATACACATAAAAATAGCAGTATAATATAAAAATGTTGAGAAAATAATCAGATTTTCCATGAAAAATGTAGGTAAAAGAGCAGAAAAAGTTATATGAAAAGAAGAAACTAGTAAAAATCACAGGAAAAAGTTGGTTAAAGATCAAAAGCTTTCATAGTAGTTTAGGAAATGCAGGTTTTAGCGCAGTATATATATATAATATAAAAATATTGAGAAAATAATCAGATTTTCCATGAAATATGTAGGTAAAAGAGCAGAAAAAGTTATATGAAAAGAAGAAACTAGTAAAAATCACAGGACAAAGTTGGTAAAAGATCAAAAACTTTCATAGTAGTTTAGGAAATGCGGGTTTCAGCGCAGTATATATATAAAAATAGCAGTATAATTTAAAAATATTGAGAAAATAATCAGATTTTCCATGAAAAAAGTAGGTAAAAGAGCAGAAAAAGTTATATGAAAAGAAGAAACTAGTAAAAATCACAGGAAAAAGTTGGTTAAAGATCAAAAACTTTCATAGTAGTTCAGGAAATGCGGGTTTCAGCGCAGTATATATATATATAATATAAAAATATTGAGAAAATAATTAGATTTTCCATGAAAAATGTAGTTAAAAGAGCAGAAAAAGTTATATGAAAAGAAGAAACTAGTAAAAATCACAGGAAAAAGTTGGTAAAAGATCAAAAACTTTCGTAGTAGTTTAGGAAATGCGGGTTTCAGCGCAGTGTATATATATATATAATATAAAAATATTGAGGAAATTATCTGATTTTCCATGAAAAATGTAGGTAAAAGAGCAGAAAAAGTTATATGAAAAGAAGAAACTAGTAAAAATCACAGGAAAAAGTTGGTTAAAGATCAAAAACTTTCATAGTAGTTTAGGAAATGCGGTTTTCAGCGCAGTATATATATATAATATAAAAATATTGAGAAAATAATCAGATTTTCCATGAAAAAAGTAGGTAAAAGAGCAGAAAAAGTTATATGAAAAGAAGAAACTAGTAAAAATGACAGGAAAAAGTTGGTTAAAGATCAAAAACTTTCATAGTAGTTTAGGAAATGCGGGTTTCAGCGCAGTATATATATATATAATATAAAAATATTGAGAAAATAATCAGATTTTCCATGAAAAAAGTAGGTAAAAGAGCAGAAAAAGTTATATGAAAAGAAGAAACTAGTAAAAATCACAGGAAAAAGTTGGTTAAAGATCAACAACTTTCATAGTAGTTTAGGAAATGCGGGTTTCATCGCAGTATATATATATGTAATATAAAAATATTGAGAAAATAATCAGATTTTCCATGAAAAAAGTAGGTAAAAGAGCAGAAAAAGTTATATGAAAAGAAGAAACTAGTAAAAATCACAGGAAAAAGTTGGTTAAAGATCAAAAACGTTCATAGTAGTTTAGGAAATGCGGGTTTCAGCGCAGTATATACATAAAAATAGCAGTATAATATAAAAATATTGAGAAAATAATCAGATTTTCTATGACAAAATGTAGGTAAAAGAGCAGAAAAAGTAATATGAAAAGAAGAAACTAGTAAAAATCACAGGAAATAGTTGGTTAAAGATCAAAAACTTTCATAGTAGTTTAGGAAATGCGGGTTTTAGCGCAGTATATATATATGTAATATAAAAATATTGAGAAAATAATCAGATTTTCCATGAAAAAAGTAGGTAAAAGAGCAGAAAAAGTTATATGAAAAGAAGAAACTAGTAAAAATCACAGGAAAAAGTTGGCTAAAGATCAAAAACTTTCATAGTAGTTCAGGAAATGCGAGTTTCAGCGCAGTATATATATAAAAATAGCAGTATAATAAAAAATATTGAGAAAATAATCAGATTTTCCATGAAAAATGTAGGTAAAAGAGCAGAAAAAGTTATATGAAAAGAAGAAACTAGTAAAAATGACAGGAAAAAGTTGGTTAAAGATCAAAAACTTTCATTGTAGTTTAGGAAATGCGGGTTTCAGCGCAGTATATACATATGTAATATAAAAATATTGAGAAAATAATCAGATTTTCCATGAAAACTGAGGTAAAAGAGCAGAAAAAGTTATATGAAAAGAAGAAACTAGTAAAAATCACAGGAAAAAGTTGGTTAAAGATCAAAAACTTTCATAGTAGTTTAGGAAATGCGGGTTTCAGCGCAGTATACATATATGTAATATAAAAAAAAAGAGAATATAATCAGACTTTGAATGAAAAAAGTAGGTAAAAGAGCAGAAAAAGTTATATGAAAAGAAGAAACTAGTAAAAATGACAGGAAAAAGTTGGTAAAAGACCAAAAACTTTCATAGTAGTTTAGGAAATGCGGGTTTCAGGGCAGTATATACATAAAAATAGCAGTATAATATAAAAATATTGAGAAAATAATAATTTTCCATGAAAAAAGTAGGTAAAAAAGCAGAAAAAGTTATATGAAAAGAAGAAACTAGTAAAAATCACAGGAAAAAGTTGGTTAAAGATCAAAAACTTTCGTAGTAGTTTAGGAAATGCGGGTTTCAGCGCAGTGTATATATATATATAATATAAAAATATTGAGAAAATTATCTGATTTTCCATGAAAAATGTAGGTAAAAGAGCAGAAAAAGTTATATGAAAAGAAGAAACTAGTAAAAATCACAGGAAAAAGTTGGTTAAAGACAAAAACTTTCATAGTAGTTTAGGAAATGCGGGTTTCAGCGCAGTATATATATATAATATAAAAATATTGAGAAAATAATCAGATTTTCCATGAAAAAAGTAGGTAAAAGAGCAGAAAAAGTTGTATGAAACGAAGAAACTAGTAAAAATCACAGGAAAAAGTTTGTTAAAGATCAAAAACTTTCATAGTAGTTTAGGAAATGCGGGTTTCAGCGCAGTATATATATGTAATATAAAAATATTGAGAAAATAATCAGGTTTTCCATGAAAAAAGTAGGTAAAAGAGCAGAAAAAGTTATATGAAAAGAAGAAACTAGTAAAAATCACAGGAAAAAGTTGGTTAAAGATCAACAACTTTCATAGTAGTTTAGGAAATGCGGGTTTCATCGCAGTATATATATATGTAATATAAAAATATTGAGAAAATAATCAGATTTTCCATGAAAAAAGTAGGTAAAAGAGCAGAAAAAGTTATATGAAAAGAAGAAACTAGTAAAAATCACAGGAAAAAGTTGGTTAAAGAACAAAAACTTTCATAGTAGTTTAGGAAATGCGGGTTTCAGCGCAGTATATACATAAAAATAGCAGTATAATATAAAAATATTGAGAAAATAATCGGATTTTCCATGAAAAAATGTAGGTAAAAGAGCAGAAAAAGTAATATGAAAAGAAGAAACTAGTAAAAATCACAGGAAATAGTTGGTTAAAGATCAAAAACTTTCATAGAAGTTTAGGAAATGCGGGTTTTAGCGCAGTATATATATATGTAATATAAAAATATTGAGAAAATAATCAGATTTTCCATGAAAAAAGTAGGTAAAAGAGCAGAAAAAGTTATATGAAAAGAAGAAACTAGTAAAAATCACAGGAAAAAGTTGGTTAAAGAACAAAAACTTTCATAGTAGTTTAGGAAATGCGGGTTTCAGCGCAGTATATACATAAAAATAGCAGTATAATATAAAAATATTGAGAAAATAATCGGATTTTCCATGAAAAAATGTAGGTAAAAGAGCAGAAAAAGTAATATGAAAAGAAGAAACTAGTAAAAATCACAGGAAATAGTTGGTTAAAGATCAAAAACTTTCATAGTAGTTTAGGAAATGCGGGTTTTAGCGCAGTATATATATATGTAATATAAAAATATTGAGAAAATAATCAGATTTTCCATGAAAAAAGTAGGTAAAAGAGCAGAAAAAGTTATATGAAAAGAAGAAACTAGTAAAAATCACAGGAAAAAGTTGGCTAAAGATCAAAAACTTTCATAGTAGTTCAGGAAATGCGAGTTTCAGCGCAGTATATATATAAAAATAGCAGTATAATAAAAATTATTGAGAAAATAATCAGATTTTCCATGAAATATGTAGGTAAAAGAGCAGAAAAAGTTATATGAAAAGAATAAACTAGTAAAAATCACAGGAAAAAGTTGGTTAAAGATCAAAAACTTTCATAGTAGTTCAGGAAATGCGGGTTTCAGCGCAGTATATATATATATAATATAAAAATATTGAGAAAATAATTAGATTTTCCATGAAAAATGTATGTAAAAGAGCAGAAAAAGTTATATGAAAAGAAGAAACTAGTAAAAATCACAGGAAAAAGTTGGTTAAAGATCAACAACTTTCATAGTAGTTTAGGAAATGCGGGTTTCAGCGCAGTACTTATATATAATATAAAAATATTGAGAAAATAATCAGATTTTCCATGAAAAAAGTAGGTAAACGAGCAGAAAAAGTTATATGAAAAGAAGAAACTAGTAAAAATCACAGGAAAAAGTTGGTTAAAGATCAAAAACTTTCATAGTAGTTTAGGAAATGCGGGTTTCAGCGCAGTATACACATAAAAATAGCAGTATAATATAAAAATGTTGAGAAAATAATCAGATTTTCCATGAAAAATGTAGGTAAAAGAGCAGAAAAAGTTATATGAAAAGAAGAAACTAGTAAAAATCACAGGAAAAAGTTGGTTAAAGATCAAAAGCTTTCATAGTAGTTTAGGAAATGCAGGTTTTAGCGCAGTATATATATATAATATAAAAATATTGAGAAAGTAATCAGATTTTCCATGAAATATGTAGGTAAAAGAGCAGAAAAAGTTATATGAAAAGAAGAAACTAGTAAAAATCACAGGACAAAGTTGGTAAAAGATCAAAAACTTTCATAGTAGTTTAGGAAATGCGGGTTTCAGGGCAGTATATATATAAAAATAGCAGTATAATTTAAAAATATTGAGAAAATAATCAGATTTTCCATGAAAAAAGTAGGTAAAAGAGCAGAAAAAGTTATATGAAAAGAAGAAACTAGTAAAAATCACAGGAAAAAGTTGGTTAAAGATCAAAAACTTTCATAGTAGTTCAGGAAATGCGGGTTTCAGCGCAGTATATATATATATAATATAAAAATATTGAGAAAATAATTAGATTTTCCATGAAAAATGTATGTAAAAGAGCAGAAAAAGTTATATGAAAAGAAGAAACTAGTAAAAATCACAGGAAAAAGTTGGTAAAAGATCAAAAACTTTCGTAGTAGTTTAGGAAATGCGGGTTTCAGCGCAGTGTATATATATATATAATATAAAAATATTGAGGAAATTATCTGATTTTCCATGAAAAATGTAGGTAAAAGAGCAGAAAAAGTTATATGAAAAGAAGAAACTAGTAAAAATCACAGGAAAAAGTTGGTTAAAGATCAAAAACTTTCATAGTAGTTTAGGAAATGCGGTTTTCAGCGCAGTATATATATATAATATAAAAATATTGAGAAAATAATCAGATTTTCCATGAAAAAAGTAGGTAAAAGAGCAGAAAAAGTTATATGAAAAGAAGAAACTAGTAAAAATGACAGGAAAAAGTTGGTTAAAGATCAAAAACTTTCATAGTAGTTTAGGAAATGCGGGTTTCAGCGCAGTATATATATATATAATATAAAAATATTGAGAAAATAATCAGATTTTCCATGAAAAAAGTAGGTAAAAGAGCAGAAAAAGTTATATGAAAAGAAGAAACTAGTAAAAATCACAGGAAAAAGTTGGTTAAAGATCAACAACTTTCATAGTAGTTTAGGAAATGCGGGTTTCATCGCAGTATATATATATGTAATATAAAAATATTGAGAAAATAATCAGATTTTCCATGAAAAAAGTAGGTAAAAGAGCATAAAAAGTTATATGAAAAGAAGAAACTAGTAAAAATCACAGGAAAAAGTTGGTTAAAGATCAAAAACGTTCATAGTAGTTTAGGAAATGCGGGTTTCAGCGCAGTATATACATAAAAATAGCAGTATAATATAAAAATATTGAGAAAATAATCAGATTTTCTATGACAAAATGTAGGTAAAAGAGAAGAAAAAGTAATATGAAAAGAAGAAACTAGTAAAAATCACAGGAAATAGTTGGTTAAAGATCAAAAACTTTCATAGTAGTTTAGGAAATGCGGGTTTTAGCGCAGTATATATATATGTAATATAAAAATATTGAGAAAATAATCAGATTTTCCATGAAAAAAGTAGGTAAAAGAGCAGAAAAAGTTATATGAACAGAAGAAACTAGTAAAAATCACAGGAAAAAGTTGGCTACAGATCAAAAACTTTCATAGTAGTTCAGGAAATGCGAGTTTCAGAGCAGTATATATATAAAAATAGCAGTATAATAAAAAATATTGAGAAAATAATCAGATTTTCCATGAAAAATGTAGGTAAAAGAGCAGAAAAAGTTATATGAAAAGAAGAAACTAGTAAAAATGACAGGAAAAAGTTGGTTAAAGATCAAAAACTTTCATTGTAGTTTAGGAAATGCGGGTTTCAGCGCAGTATATACATATGTAATATAAAAATATTGAGAAAATAATCAGATTTTCCATGAAAACTGAGGTAAAAGAGCAGAAAAAGTTATATGAAAAGAAGAAACTAGTAAAAATCACAGGAAAAAGTTGGTTAAAGATCAAAAACTTTCATAGTAGTTTAGGAAATGCGGGTTTCAGCGCAGTATACATATATGTAATATAAAAAAAAAGAGAATATAATCAGACTTTGAATGAAAAAAGTAGGTAAAAGAGCAGAAAAAGTTATATGAAAAGAAGAAACTAGTAAAAATGACAGGAAAAAGTTGGTTAAAGATCAAAAACTTTCATTGTAGTTTAGGAAATGCGGGTTTCAGCGCAGTCTATACATATGTAATATAAAAATATTGAGAAAATAATCAGATTTTCCATGAAAACTGAGGTAAAAGAGCAGAAAAAGTTATATGAAAAGAAGAAACTAGTAAAAATCACAGGAAAAAGTTGGTTAAAGAACAAAAACTTTCATAGTAGTTTAGGAAATGCGGGTTTCAGCGCAGTATATACATAAAAATAGCAGTATAATATAAAAATATTGAGAAAATAATCGGATTTTCCATGAAAAAATGTAGGTAAAAGAGCAGAAAAAGTAATATGAAAAGAAGAAACTAGTAAAAATCACAGGAAATAGTTGGTTAAAGATCAAAAACTTTCATAGAAGTTTAGGAAATGCGGGTTTTAGCGCAGTATATATATATGTAATATAAAAATATTGAGAAAATAATCAGATTTTCCATGAAAAAAGTAGGTAAAAGAGCAGAAAAAGTTATATGAAAAGAAGAAACTAGTAAAAATCACAGGAAAAAGTTGGCTAAAGATCAAAAACTTTCATAGTAGTTCAGGAAATGCGAGTTTCAGCGCAGTATATATATAAAAATAGCAGTATAATAAAAATTATTGAGAAAATAATCAGATTTTCCATGAAATATGTAGGTAAAAGAGCAGAAAAAGTTATATGAAAAGAATAAACTAGTAAAAATCACAGGAAAAAGTTGGTTAAAGATCAACAACTTTCATAGTAGTTTAGGAAATGCGGGTTTCAGCGCAGTACTTATATATAATATAAAAATATTGAGAAAATAATCAGATTTTCCATGAAAAAAGTAGGTAAACGAGCAGAAAAAGTTATATGAAAAGAAGAAACTAGTAAAAATCACAGGAAAAAGTTGGTTAAAGATCAAAAACTTTCATAGTAGTTTAGGAAATGCGGGTTTCAGCGCAGTATACACATAAAAATAGCAGTATAATATAAAAATGTTGAGAAAATAATCAGATTTTCCATGAAAAATGTAGGTAAAAGAGCAGAAAAAGTTATATGAAAAGAAGAAACTAGTAAAAATCACAGGAAAAAGTTGGTTAAAGATCAACAACTTTCATAGTAGTTTAGGAAATGCGGGTTTCATCGCAGTATATATATATGTAATATAAAAATATTGAGAAAATAATCAGATTTTCCATGAAAAAAGTAGGTAAAAGAGCATAAAAAGTTATATGAAAAGAAGAAACTAGTAAAAATCACAGGAAAAAGTTGGTTAAAGATCAAAAACGTTCATAGTAGTTTAGGAAATGCGGGTTTCAGCGCAGTATATACATAAAAATAGCAGTATAATATAAAAATATTGAGAAAATAATCAGATTTTCTATGACAAAATGTAGGTAAAAGAGAAGAAAAAGTAATATGAAAAGAAGAAACTAGTAAAAATCACAGGAAATAGTTGGTTAAAGATCAAAAACTTTCATAGTAGTTTAGGAAATGCGGGTTTTAGCGCAGTATATATATATGTAATATAAAAATATTGAGAAAATAATCAGATTTTCCATGAAAAAAGTAGGTAAATTAGCAGAAAAAGTTATATGAAAAGAAGAAACTAGTAAAAATCACAGGAAAAAGTTGGCTACAGATCAAAAACTTTCATAGTAGTTCAGGAAATGCGAGTTTCAGCGCAGTATATATATAAAAATAGCAGTATAATAAAAAATATTGAGAAAATAATCAGATTTTCCATGAAAAATGTAGGTAAAAGAGCAGAAAAAGTTATATGAAAAGAAGAAACTAGTAAAAATGACAGGAAAAAGTTGGTTAAAGATCAAAAACTTTCATTGTAGTTTAGGAAATGCGGGTTTCAGCGCAGTATATACATATGTAATATAAAAATATTGAGAAAATAATCAGATTTTCCATGAAAACTGAGGTAAAAGAGCAGAAAAAGTTATATGAAAAGAAGAAACTAGTAAAAATCACAGGAAAAAGTTGGTTAAAGATCAAAAACTTTCATAGTAGTTTAGGAAATGCGGGTTTCAGCGCAGTATACATATATGTAATATAAAAAAAAAGAGAATATAATCAGACTTTGAATGAAAAAAGTAGGTAAAAGAGCAGAAAAAGTTATATGAAAAGAAGAAACTAGTAAAAATGACAGGAAAAAGTTGGTTAAAGATCAAAAACTTTCATTGTAGTTTAGGAAATGCGGGTTTCAGCGCAGTATATACATATGTAATATAAAAATATTGAGAAAATAATCAGATTTTCCATGAAAACTGAGGTAAAAGAGCAGAAAAAGTTATATGAAAAGAAGAAACTAGTAAAAATCACAGGAAAAAGTTGGTTAAAGAACAAAAACTTTCATAGTAGTTTAGGAAATGCGGGTTTCAGCGCAGTATATACATAAAAATAGGAGTATAATATAAAAATATTGAGAAAATAATCGGATTTTCCATGAAAAAATGTAGGTAAAAGAGCAGAAAAAGTAATATGAAAAGAAGAAACTAGTAAAAATCACAGGAAATAGTTGGTTAAAGATCAAAAACTTTCATAGAAGTTTAGGAAATGCGGGTTTTAGCGCAGTATATACATAAAAATAGCAGTATAATATAAAAATATTGAGAAAATAATCGGATTTTCCATGAAAAAATGTAGGTAAAAGAGCAGAAAAAGTAATATGAAAAGAAGAAACTAGTAAAAATCACAGGAAATAGTTGGTTAAAGATCAAAAACTTTCATAGAAGTTTAGGAAATGCGGGTTTTAGCGCAGTATATATATATGTAATATAAAAATATTGAGAAAATAATCAGATTTTCCATGAAAAAAGTAGGTAAAAGAGCAGAAAAAGTTATATGAAAAGAAGAAACTAGTAAAAATCACAGGAAAAAGTTGGTTAAAGAACAAAAACTCTCATAGTAGTTTAGGAAATGCGGGTTTCAGCGCAGTATATACATAAAAATAGCAGTATAATATAAAAATATTGAGAAAATAATCGGATTTTCCATGAAAAAATGTAGGTAAAAGAGCAGAAAAAGTAATATGAAAAGAAGAAACTAGTAAAAATCACAGGAAATAGTTGGTTAAAGATCAAAAACTTTCATAGAAGTTTAGGAAATGCGGGTTTTAGCGCAGTATATATATATGTAATATAAAAATATTGAGAAAATAATCAGATTTTCCATGAAAAAAAGTAGGTAAAAGAGCAGAAAAAGTTATATGAAAAGAAGAAACTAGTAAAAATCACAGGAAAAAGTTGGCTAAAGATCAAAAACTTTCATAGTAGTTCAGGAAATGCGAGTTTTCAGCGCAGTATATATATAAAAATAGCAGTATAATAAAAATTATTGAGAAAATAATCAGATTTTCCATGAAATATGTAGGTAAAAGAGCAGAAAAAGTTATATGAAAAGAATAAACTAGTAAAAATCACAGGAAAAAGTTGGTTAAAGATCAAAAACTTTCATAGTAGTTCAGGAAATGCGGGTTTCAGCGCAGTATATATATATATAATATAAAAATATTGAGAAAATAAGTAGATTTTCCATGAAAAATGTATGTAAAAGAGCAGAAAAAGTTATATGAAAAGAAGAAACTAGTAAAAATCACAGGAAAAAGTTGGTAAAAGATCAAAAACTTTCGTAGTAGTTTAGGAAATGCGGGTTTCAGCGCAGTGTATATATATATATAATATAAAAATATTGAGGAAATTATCTGATTTTCCATGAAAAATGTAGGTAAAAAGAGCAGAAAAAGTTATATGAAAAGAAGAAACTAGTAAAAATCACAGGAAAAAGTTGGTTAAAGATCAACAACTTTCATAGTAGTTTTGGGAAATGCGGGTTTCAGCGCAGTATATATATATATAATATAAAAATATTGAGAAAATAATCAGATTTTCCCATGAAAAAAGTAGGTAAAAGAGCAGAAAAAGTTATATGAAAAGAAGAAACTAGTAAAAATGACAGGAAAAAGTTGGTTAAAGATCAAAAACTTTCATTGTAGTTTAGGAAATGCGGGTTTCAGCGCAGTATATACATATGTAATATAAAAATATTGAGAAAATAATCAGATTTTCCATGAAAACTGAGGTAAAAGAGCAGAAAAAGTTATATGAAAAGAAGAAACTAGTAAAAATCACAGGAAAAAGTTGGTTAAAGATCAAAAACTTTCATAGTAGTTTAGGAAATGCGGGTTTCAGCGCAGTATACATATATGTAATATAAAAAAAAAGAGAATATAATCAGACTTTGAATGAAAAAAGTAGGTAAAAGAGCAGAAAAAGTTATATGAAAAGAAGAAACTAGTAAAAATGACAGGAAAAAGTTGGTAAAAGACCAAAAACTTTCATAGTAGTTTAGGAAATGCGGGTTTCAGGGCAGTATATACATAAAAATAGCAGTATAATATAAAAATATTGAGAAAATAATAATTGTCCATGAAAAAAGTAGGTAAAAAAGCAGAAAAAGTTATATGAAAAGAAGAAACTAGTAAAAATCACAGGAAAAAGTTGGTTAAAGATCAAAAACTTTCGTAGTAGTTTAGGAAATGCGGGTTTCAGCGCAGTGTATATATATATATAATATAAAAATATTGAGAAAATTATCTGATTTTCCATGAAAAATGTAGGTGAAAGAGCAGAAAAAGTTATATGAAAAGAAGAAAACTAGTAAAAATCACAGGAAAAAGTTGGTTAAAGACAAAAACTTTCATAGTAGTTTAGGAAATGCGGGTTTCAGCGCAGTATATATATATATAATATAAAAATATTGAGAAAATAATCAGATTTTCCATGAAAAAAGTAGGTAAAAGAGCAGAAAAAGTTGTATGAAACGAAGAAACTAGTAAAAATCACAGGAAAAAGTTTGTTAAAGATCAAAAACTTTCATAGTAGTTTAGGAAATGCGGGTTTTCAGCGCAGTATATATATGTAATATAAAAATATTGAGAAAATAATCAGGTTTTCCGTGAAAAAAGTAGGTAAAAGAGCAGAAAAAAGTTATATGAAAAGAAGAAACTAGTAAAAATCACAGGAAAAAGTTGGTTAAAGATCAACAACTTTCATAGTAGTTTAGGAAATGCGGGTTTCATCGCAGTATATATATATGTAATATAAAAATATTGAGAAAATAATCAGATTTTCCATGAAAAAAGTAGGTAAAAGAGCAGAAAAAGTTATATGAAAAGAAGAAAACTAGTAAAAATCACAGGAAAAAGTTGGTTAAAGAACAAAAACTTTCATAGTAGTTTAGGAAATGCGGGTTTCAGCGCAGTATATACATAAAAATAGCAGTATAATATAAAAATATTGAGAAAATAATCGGATTTTCCATGAAAAAATGTAGGTAAAAGAGCAGAAAAAGTAATATGAAAAGAAGAAACTAGTAAAAATCACAGGAAATAGTTGGTTAAAGATCAAAAACTTTCATAGAAGTTTAGGAAATGCGGGTTTTAGCGCAGTATATATATATGTAATATAAAAATATTGAGAAAATAATCAGATTTTCCATGAAAAAAGTAGGTAAAAGAGCAGAAAAAGTTATATGAAAAGAAGAAACTAGTAAAAATCACAGGAAAAAGTTGGCTAAAGATCAAAAAACTTTCATAGTAGTTCAGGAAATGCGAGTTTCAGCGCAGTATATATATAAAAATAGCAGTATAATAAAAATTATTGAGAAAATAATCAGATTTTCCATGAAATATGTAGGTAAAAGAGCAGAAAAAGTTATATGAAAAGAATAAACTAGTAAAAATCACAGGAAAAAGTTGGTTAAAGATCAAAAACTTTCATAGTAGTTCAGGAAATGCGGGTTTCAGCGCAGTATATATATATATAATATAAAAATATTGAGAAAATAATTAGATTTTCCATGAAAAATGTATGTAAAAGAGCAGAAAAAGTTATATGAAAAGAAGAAACTAGTAAAAATCACAGGAAAAAGTTGGTTAAAGATCAAAAACTTTCATAGTAGTTCAGGAAATGCGGGTTTCAGCGCAGTATATATATATATAATATAAAAATATTGAGAAAATAATCAGATATTCCATGAAAAAAGTAGGTAAACGAGCAGAAAAAGTTATATGAAAAGAAGAAACTAGTAAAAATCACAGGAAAAAGTTGGTTAAAGATCAAAAACTTTCATAGTAGTTTAGGAAATGCGGGTTTCAGCGCAGTATACACATAAAAATAGCAGTATAATATAAAAATGTTGAGAAAATAATCAGATTTTCCATGAAAAATGTAGGTAAAAGAGCAGAAAAAGTTATATGAAAAGAAGAAACTAGTAAAAATCACAGGAAAAAGTTGGTTAAAGATCAAAAGCTTTCATAGTAGTTTAGGAAATGCAGGTTTTAGCGCAGTATATATATATAATATAAAAATATTGAGAAAGTAATCAGATTTTCCATGAAATATGTAGGTAAAAGAGCAGAAAAAGTTATATGAAAAGAAGAAACTAGTAAAAATCACAGGACAAAGTTGGTAAAAGATCAAAAACTTTCATAGTAGTTTAGGAAATGCGGGTTTCAGGGCAGTATATATATAAAAATAGCAGTATAATTTAAAAATATTGAGAAAATAATCAGATTTTCCATGAAAAAAGTAGGTAAAAGAGCAGAAAAAAGTTATATGAAAAGAAGAAACTAGTAAAAATCACAGGAAAAAGTTGGTTAAAGATCAAAAACTTTCATAGTAGTTCAGGAAATGCGGGTTTCAGCGCAGTATATATATATATAATATAAAAATATTGAGAAAATAATTAGATTTTCCATGAAAAATGTATGTAAAAGAGCAGAAAAAGTTATATGAAAAGAAGAAACTAGTAAAAATCACAGGAAAAAGTTGGTAAAAGATCAAAAACTTTCGTAGTAGTTTAGGAAATGCGGGTTTCAGCGCAGTGTATATATATATATAATATAAAAATATTGAGGAAATTATCTGATTTTCCATGAAAAATGTAGGTAAAAGAGCAGAAAAAGTTATATGAAAAGAAGAAACTAGTAAAAATCACAGGAAAAAGTTGGTTAAAGATCAAAAACTTTCATAGTAGTTTAGGAAATGCGGTTTTCAGCGCAGTATATATATATAATATAAAAATATTGAGAAAATAATCAGATTTTCCATGAAAAAAGTAGGTAAAAGAGCAGAAAAAGTTATATGAAAAGAAGAAACTAGTAAAAATGACAGGAAAAAGTTGGTTAAAGATCAAAAACTTTCATAGTAGTTTAGGAAATGCGGGTTTCAGCGCAGTATATATATATATAATATAAAAATATTGAGAAAATAATCAGATTTTCCATGAAAAAAGTAGGTAAAAGAGCAGAAAAAGTTATATGAAAAGAAGAAACTAGTAAAAATCACAGGAAAAAGTTGGTTAAAGATCAACAACTTTCATAGTAGTTTAGGAAATGCGGGTTTCATCGCAGTATATATATATGTAATATAAAAATATTGAAAAAAAAAATCAGATTTTCCATGAAAAAAGTAGGTAAAAGAGCATAAAAAGTTATATGAAAAGAAGAAACTAGTAAAAATCACAGGAAAAAGTTGGTTAAAGATCAAAAACGTTCATAGTAGTTTAGGAAATGCGGGTTTCAGCGCAGTATATACATAAAAATAGCAGTATAATATAAAAATATTGAGAAAATAATCAGATTTTCTATGACAAAATGTAGGTAAAAAGAGAAGAAAAAGTAATATGAAAAGAAGAAACTAGTAAAAATCACAGGGAAATAGTTGGTTAAAGATCAAAAACTTTCATAGTAGTTTAGGAAATGCGGGTTTTAGCGCAGTATATATATATGTAATATAAAAATATTGAGAAAATAATCAGATTTTCCATGAAAAAAGTAGGTAAAAGAGCAGAAAAAGTTATATGAAAAGAAGAAACTAGTAAAAATCACAGGAAATAGTTGGCTACAGATCAAAAACTTTCATAGTAGTTCAGGAAATGCGAGTTTCAGCGCAGTATATATATAAAAATAGCAGTATAATAAAAAATATTGAGAAAATAATCAGATTTTCCATGAAAAATGTAGGTAAAAGAGCAGAAAAAGTTATATGAAAAGAAGAAACTAGTAAAAATCACAGGAAAAAGTTGGTTAAAGATCAAAAACTTTCGTAGTAGTTTAGGAAATGCGGGTTTCAGCGCAGTATATATATATAATATAAAAATATTGAGAAAATAATCAGACTTTGAATGAAAAATGTAGGTAAAAGAGCAGAAAAAGTTATATGAAAAGAAGAAACTAGTAAAAATCACAGGAAAAAGTTTGTTAAAGATCAAAAACTTTCATAGTAGTTCAGGAAATGCGGGTTTCAGCGCAGTATATATATATGTAACATAAAAATATTGAGAAAATAATCAGATTTTCCATGAAAAAAGTAGGTAAAAGAGCAGAAAAAGGTTATATGAAAAAAAGAAACTAGTAAAAATCACAGGAAAAAGTTGGTTAAAGATCAACAACTTTCATAGTAGTTCAGGAAATGCTGGTTTCAGCGCAGTATATATATATATAAAATAAAAATATTGAGAAAATAATCAGACTTTGAATGAAAAAAGTAGGTAAAAGAGCAGAAAAAGTTATATGAAAAGAAGAAACTAGTAAAAATCACAGGAAAAAGTTTGTTAAAGATCAAAAACTTTCATAGTAGTTCAGGAAATGCGGGTTTCAGCGCAGTATATATATAAATAATATAAAAATATTGAGAAAATAATCAGACTTTGAATGAAAAAAGTAGGTAAAAGAGCAGAAAAAGTTATATGAAAAGAAGAAACTAGTAAAAATCACAGGAAAAAGTTGGTGAAGATCAAAAACTTTCATAGTAGTTTAGGAAATGCGGGTTTCAGCACAGTATATATATATATATGTAATACAAATATATTGAGAAAATAATCAGATTTTCCATGAAAAAATAGGTAAAAGAGCAGAAAAAGTTATATGAAAAGAAGAAACTAGTAAAAATGACAGGAAAAAGTTGGTTAAAGATCAAAAACTTTCATAGTAGTTTAGAAAATGCGGGTTTCAGCGCAGTATATACATAAAAATAGCAGTATAATATAAAAATATTGAGAAAATAATCAGATTTTCCATGAAAAAAGTAAGTAAAAGAGCAGAAAAAGTTATATGAAAAGAAGAAACTAGTAAAAATCACAGGAAAAAAGTTGGTTAAAGATCAAAAACTTTCATAGTAGTTTAGGAAATGCGGGTTTCAGAGCAGTAAATACATAAAAATAGCAGTATAATATAAAAATATTGAGAAAATAATCATTTTCCATGAAAAAAGTAGGTAAAAGAGCAGAAAAAGTTATATGAAAAGAAGAAACTAGTAAAAATGACAGGAAAAAGTTGGTTAAAGATCAAAAACTTTCATAGTAGTTTAGGAAATGCGGGTTTCAGCGCAGTATATACATAAAAATAGCAATATAATATAAAAATATTGAGAAAATAATCAGATTTTCCATGAAAAAAGTAGGTAAAAGAGCAGAAAAAGTTATATGAAAAGAAGAAACTAGTAAAAATGACAGGAAAAAGTTGGTTAAAGATCAAAAACTTTCATAGTAGTTAGGGAAATGCGGGTTTCAGCGCAGTATATAAACATAATATAAAAATATTGAGAAAATTATCAGATTTTCCATGAAAAAAAGGAGGTAAAAGAGCAGAAAAAGTTATATGAAAAGAAGAAACTAGTAAAAATCACAGGAAAAAGTTGGTTAAAGATCAAAAAATTTCATAGTTGTTTAGGAAATGCGGGTTTCGGCGCAGTATATACATTAAAATAGCAGTATAATATAAAAATATTGAGAAAATAATCAGATTTTCCATGAAAAAAGTAGGTAAAAGAGCAGAAAAAGTTATATGAAAAGAAGAAACTAGTAAAAATCACAGGAAAAAGTTGGTTAAAGATCAAAAACTTTCATAGTAGTTTAGGAAATGCGGTTTTCAGCGCAGTATATATATATAATATAAAAATATTGAGAAAATAATCAGATTTTCCATGAAAAAAGTAGGTAAAAGAGCAGAAAAAGTTATATGAAAAGAAGAAACTAGTAAAAATGACAGGAAAAAGTTGGTTAAAGATCAAAAACTTTCATAGTAGTTTAGGAAATGCGGGTTTCAGCGCAGTATATATATATATAATATAAAAATATTGAGAAAATAATCAGATTTTCCATGAAAAAAGTAGGTAAAAGAGCAGAAAAAGTTATATGAAAAGAAGAAACTAGTAAAAATCACAGGAAAAAGTTGGTTAAAGATCAACAACTTTCATAGTAGTTTAGGAAATGCGGGTTTCATCGCAGTATATATATATGTAATATAAAAATATTGAGAAAATAATCAGATTTTCCATGAAAAAAGTAGGTAAAAGAGCATAAAAAGTTATATGAAAAGAAGAAACTAGTAAAAATCACAGGAAAAAGTTGGTTAAAGATCAAAAACGTTCATAGTAGTTTAGGAAATGCGGGTTTCAGCGCAGTATATACATAAAAATAGCAGTATAATATAAAAATATTGAGAAAATAATCAGATTTTCTATGACAAAATGTAGGTAAAAGAGAAGAAAAAGTAATATGAAAAGAAGAAACTAGTAAAAATCACAGGAAATAGTTGGTTAAAGATCAAAAACTTTCATAGTAGTTTAGGAAATGCGGGTTTTAGCGCAGTATATATATATGTAATATAAAAATATTGAGAAAATAATCAGATTTTCCATGAAAAAAGTAGGTAAAAGAGCAGAAAAAGTTATATGAAAAGAAGAAACTAGTAAAAATCACAGGAAATAGTTGGCTACAGATCAAAAACTTTCATAGTAGTTCAGGAAATGCGAGTTTCAGCGCAGTATATATATAAAAATAGCAGTATAATAAAAAATATTGAGAAAATAATCAGATTTTCCATGAAAAATGTAGGTAAAAGAGCAGAAAAAGTTATATGAAAAGAAGAAACTAGTAAAAATCACAGGAAAAAGTTGGTTAAAGATCAAAAACTTTCGTAGTAGTTTAGGAAATGCGGGTTTCAGCGCAGTATATATATATAATATAAAAATATTGAGAAAATAATCAGACTTTGAATGAAAAATGTAGGTAAAAGAGCAGAAAAAGTTATATGAAAAGAAGAAACTAGTAAAAATCACAGGAAAAAGTTTGTTAAAGATCAAAAACTTTCATAGTAGTTCAGGAAATGCGGGTTTCAGCGCAGTATATATATATGTAACATAAAAATATTGAGAAAATAATCAGATTTTCCATGAAAAAAGTAGGTAAAAGAGCAGAAAAAGGTTATATGAAAAAAAGAAACTAGTAAAAATCACAGGAAAAAGTTGGTTAAAGATCAACAACTTTCATAGTAGTTCAGGAAATGCTGGTTTCAGCGCAGTATATATATATATAAAATAAAAATATTGAGAAAATAATCAGACTTTGAATGAAAAAAGTAGGTAAAAGAGCAGAAAAAGTTATATGAAAAGAAGAAACTAGT
Source organism: Eristalis arbustorum (assembly GCA_916610145.1). NCBI lineage: Eukaryota > Metazoa > Arthropoda > Insecta > Diptera > Syrphidae > Eristalis > Eristalis arbustorum. Next base: position 40,384 of record CAKAIZ010000193.1, on the reverse strand, counting down.
AAAAATCACAGGAAAAAGTTTGTTAAAGATCAAAAACTTTCATAGTAGTTCAGGAAATGCGGGTTTCAGCGCAGTATATATATAAATAATATAAAAATATTGAGAAAATAATCAGACTTTGAATTAAAAAAGTAGGTAAAAGAGCAGAAAAAGTTATATGAAAAGAAGAAACTAGTAAAAATCACAGGAAAAAGTTGGTGAAAGATCAAAAACTTTCATAGTAGTTTAGGAAATGCGGGTTTCAGCACAGTATATATATATATATGTAATACAAATATATTGAGAAAATAATCAGATTTTCCATGAAAAAATAGGTAAAAGAGCAGAAAAAGTTATATGAAAAGAAGAAACTAGTAAAAATGACAGGAAAAAGTTGGTCAAAGATCAAAAACTTTCATAGTAGTTTAGAAAATGCGGGTTTCAGCGCAGTATATACATAAAAATAGCAGTATAATATAAAAATATTGAGAAAATAATCAGATTTTCCATGAAAAAAGTAAGTAAAAGAGCAGAAAAAGTTATATGAAAAGAAGAAACTAGTAAAAATCACAGGAAAAAGTTGGTTAAAGATCAAAAACTTTCATAGTAGTTTAGGAAATGCGGGTTTCAGAGCAGTAAATACATAAAAATAGCAGTATAATATAAAAATATTGAGAAAATAATCATTTTCCATGAAAAAAGTAGGTAAAAGAGCAGAAAAAGTTATATGAAAAGAAGAAACTAGTAAAAATGACAGGAAAAAGTTGGTTAAAGATCAAAAACTTTCATAGTAGTTTAGGAAATGCGGGTTTCAGCGCAGTATATACATAAAAATAGCAATATAATATAAAAATATTGAGAAAATAATCAGATTTTCCATGAAAAAAGTAGGTAAAAGAGCAGAAAAAGTTATATGAAAAGAAGAAACTAGTAAAAATGACAGGAAAAAGTTGGTTAAAGATCAAAAACTTTCATAGTAGTTAGGGAAATGCGGGTTTCAGCGCAGTATATAAACATAATATAAAAATATTGAGAAAATTATCAGATTTTCCATGAAAAAAAGGAGGTAAAAGAGCAGAAAAAGTTATATGAAAAGAAGAAACTAGTAAAAATCACAGGAAAAAGTTGGTTAAAGATCAAAAAATTTCATAGTTGTTTAGGAAATGCGGGTTTCGGCGCAGTATATACATTAAAATAGCAGTATAATATAAAAATATTGAGAAAATAATCAGATTTTCCATGAAAAAAGTAGGTAAAAGAGCAGAAAAAGTTATATGAAAAGAAGAAACTAGTAAAAATCACAGGAAAAAGTTGGTTAAAGATCAACAACTTTCATAGTAGCTTAGGAAATGCAGGTTTCAGCGCAGTATATACAAAAAAATAGCAGTATAATATAAAAATATTGAGAAAATAATCAGATTTTCAATGAAAAAAAGTAGGTAAAAGAGCAGAAAAAGTTATATGAAAAGAAGAAACTAGTAAAAATCACAGGAAAAAGTTGGTTAAAGATCAACAACTTTCATAGTAGTTTAGGAAATGCGGGTTTCAGCGCAGTATATACATAAAAATAGCAGTATAATATAAAAATATTGATAAAATAATCATATTTTCCATGAAAAAAGTAGGTAAAAGAGCAGAAAAAGTTATATGAAAAGAAGAAACTAGTAAAAATGACAGGAAAAAGTTGGTTAAAGATCAAAAACTTTCATAGTAGTTAAGGAAATGCGGGTTTCAGCGCAGTATATATATATATATAATATAAAAATATTGAAAAAATAATCAGACTTTGAACGAAAAAAGTAGGTTAAAGAGCAGAAAAAGTTATATGAAAAGAAGAAACTAGTAAAAATGACAGGAAAAAAGTTGGTTAAAGATCAAAAACTTTCATAGTAGTTTAGGAAATGCGGGTTTCAGCGCAGTATATACATAAAAATAGCAGTATAATATAAAAATATTGAGAAAATAATCAGATTTTCCATGAAAAAAGTAGGTAAAAGAGCAGAAAAAGTTATATGAAAAGAAGAAACTAGTAAAAATGACAGGAAAAAGTTGGTTAAAGATCAAAAACTTTCATAGTAGTTAAGGAAATGCGGGTTTCAGCGCAGTATACAAATATAATATAAAAATATTGAGAAAATAATCAGATTTTCCATGAAAAAAGGAGGTAAAAGAGCAGAAAAAGTTATATGAAAAGAAGAAACTAGTAAAAATCACAGGAAAAAGTTGGTTAAAGATCAAAAACTTTCATAGTAGTTTAGGAAATGCGGGTTTCAGCACAGTATATATATATGTAATATAAAAATATTGAGAAAGTAATCAGATTTTCCATGAAAAGAGTAGGTAAAAGAGCAGAAAAAGTTATATGAAAAGAAGAAACTAGTAAAAATCACAGGAAAAAGTTGGTTAAAGATCAAAAACTTTCATAGTAGTTTAGGAAATGCGGGTTTCGGCGCAGTATATACATAAAAATAGCAGTATAATATAAAAATATTGAGAAAATAATCAGATTTTCCATGAAAAAACTAGGTAAAAGAGCAGAAAAAGTTATATGAAAAGAAGAAACTAGTAAAAATGACAGGAAAAAGTTGGTTAAAGATCAAAAACGTTCATAGTAGTTAAGGAAATGCGGGTTTCAGCGCAGTATATATATATAATATAAAAATATTGAGAAAATAATCAGACTTTGAATGAAAAAAGTAGGTAAAAGAGCAGAAAAAGTTATATGAAAAGAAGAAACTAGTAAAAATGACAGGAAAAAGTTGGTTAAAGATCAAAAACTTTCATAGTAGTTAAGGAAATGCGGGTTTCAGCGCAGTATATATATATGTAATATAAAAATATTGAGAAAATAAACAGATTTTCCATGAAAAAAGTAGGTAAAAGAGCAGAAAAAGTTATATGAAAAGAAGAAACTAGTAAAAATGACAGGAAAAAGTTGGTTAAAGATCAAAAACTTTCATAGTAGTTTAGGAAATGCGGTTTCAGCGCAGTATATAAATATAATATAAAAATATTGAGAAAATTATCAGATTTTCCATGAAAAAAGTAGGTAAAAGAGCAGAAAAAGTTATATGAAAAGAAGAAACTAGTAAAAATCACAGGAAAAAGTTGGTTAAAGATCAAAAACTTTCATAGTAGTTTAGGAAATGCGGGTTTCAGGGCAGTATATACATAAAAATAGCAGTATAATATAAAAATATTGAGCAAATAATCAGATTTTCCATGAAAAAAGTAGGTAAAAGAGCAGAAAAAGTTATATGAAAAGAAGAAACTAGTAAAAATCACAGGAAAAAGTTGGTTAAAGATCAACAACTTTCATAGTAGTTAAGGAAATGCGGGTTTCAGCGCAGTATATAAATATAATATAAAAATATTGAGAAAATTATCAGATTTTCCATGAAAAATTTAGGTAAAAGAGCAGAAAAAGTTATATGAAAAGAAGAAACTAGTAAAAATTACAGGAAAAAGTTGGTTAAAGATCAAAAACGTTCATAGTAGTTTGCGGGTTTCAGCGCAGTATATATATAAAAATAGCAGTATAATATAAAAATATTGAGAAAATAATCAGATTTTCCATGAAAAAAGTAGGTAAATGAGCAGAAAAAGTTATATGAAAAGAAGAAACTAGTAAAAATGACAGGAAAAAGCTGGTTAAAGTGGTTAAAGATCAAAAACTTTCATAGTAGTTTAGGAAATGCGGGTTTCAGCGCAGTATATATATATAATATAAAAATATTTAGAAAATAATCAGATTTTCCATGAAAAAAGTAGGTAAAAGAGCAGAAAAACTTATATGAAAAGAAGAAACTAGTAAAAATCACAGGAAAAAGTTTGTTAAAGATCAAAAACTTTCATAGTAGTTCAGGAAATGCGGGTTTCAGCGCACTATATATATAAAAATAACAGTATGACATAAAAATATTGAGAAAATAATCAGATTTTCCATGAAAAATGTAGGTAAAAGAGCAGAAAAAGTTATATGAAAAGAAGAAACTAGTAAAAATCACAGGAAGAAGTTGGTTAAAGATCAAAAACTTTCATAGTAGTTTATTAAATGCGGGTTTCAGCGCAGTATATATATATGTAATATAAAAATATTGAGAAAATAATCAGATTTTCCATAAAAAAAGTAGGTAAAAGAGCAGAAAAAAGTTATATGAAAAGAAGAAACTAGTAAAAATGACAGGAAAAAGTTGGTTAAAGATCAAAAACTTTCATAGTAGTTTAGGAAATGCGGGTTTCAGCGCAGTATATACATAAAAATAGCAGTATAATATAAAAATATTGAGAAAATAATCAGATTTTCCATGAAAAAAGTAGGTAAAAGAGCAGAAAAAGTTATATGAAAAGAAGAAACTAGTAAAAATCACAGGAAAAAGTTGGTTAAAGATCAACAACTTTCATAGTAGTTTAGGAAATGCGGGTTTCAGCGCAGTATTTAAATATAATATAAAAATATTGAGACAATTATCAGATTTTCCATGAAAAAAGTAGGTAAAAGAGCAGAAAAAGTTATATGAAAAGAAGAAACTAGTAAAAATCACAGGAAAAAGTTGGTTAAAGATCAACAACTTTCATAGTAGTTTAGGAAATGCGGGTTTCAGCGCAGTATTTAAATATAATATAAAAATATTGAGACAATTATCAGATTTTCCATAAAAAAAGTAGGTAAAAGAGCAGAAAAAGTTATATGAAAAGAAGAAACTAGTAAAAATGACAGGAAAAAGTTGGTTAAAGATCAAAAACTTTCATAGTAGTTTAGGAAATGCGGGTTTCAGCGCAGTATATACATAAAAATAGCAGTATAATATAAAAATATTGAGAAAATAATCAGATTTTCCATGAAAAAAGTAGGTAAAAGAGCAGAAAAAGTTATATGAAAAGAAGAAACTAGTAAAAATCACAGGAAAAAGTTGGTTAAAGATCAACAACTTTCATAGTAGTTTAGGAAATGCGGGTTTCAGCGCAGTATTTAAATATAATATAAGAATATTGAGACAATTATCAGATTTTCCATGAAAAATGTAGGTAAAAGAGCAGAAAAAGTTATATGAAAAAAAGAAGAATCTAGTAAAAATGACAGGAAAAAGTTGGTTAAAGATCAAAAACTTTCATAGTAGTTTAGGAAATGCGGGTTTCAGCGCAGTATATATATATATAATATATAAATATTGAGAAAATAATCAGACTTTGAATGAAAAAAGTTGGTAAAAGAGCAGAAAAAGTTATATGAAAAGAAGAAACTAGTAAAAATTACAGGAAAAAGTTGGTGAAAGATCAAAAACTTTCATAGTAGTTTAAGAAATGCGGGTTTCAACGCAGTATATACATGAAAATAGCAGTATAATATAAAAATATTGAGAAAATAATCAGATTTTCCATGAAAAAAGTAGGTAAAAGAGCAGAAAAAGTTATATGAAAAGAAGAAACTAGTAAAAATCACAGGCAAAAGTTGGTTAAAGATCAACAACTTTCATAGTAGTTTAGGAAATGCGGGTTTCAGCGCAGTCTATAAATATAATATAAAAATATTGAGAAAATTATCAGATTTTCCATGAAAAATGTAGGTAAAAGAGGAGAAAAAGTTATATGAAAAGAAGAAACTAGTAAAAATGACAGGAAAAAGTTGGTTAAAGATCAAAAACTTTCATAGTAGTTTAGGAAATGCGGGTTTCAGCGCAGTATATATATATAATATAAAAATATTTAGAAAATAATCAGATTTTCCATGAAAAAAGTAGGTAAAAGAGCAGAAAAAGTTATATGAAAAGAAGAAACTAGTAAAAATCACAGAAAAAAGTTGGTTAAAGATCAAAAACTTTCATAGTAGTTCAGGAAATGCGGGTTTCAGCGCACTATATATATAAAAATAGCAGTATGACATAAAAATATTGAGAAAATAATCAGATTTTCCATAAAAAAAGTAGGTAAAAGAGCAGAAAAAGTTATATGAAAAGAAGAAACTAGTAAAAATGACAGGAAAAAGTTGGTTAAAGATCAAAAACTTTCATAGTAGTTTAGGAAATGCAGGTTTCAGCGCAGTATATACAAAAAAATAGCAGTATAATATAAAAATATTGAGAAAATTATCAGATTTTCAATGAAAAAAGTAGGTAAAAGAGCAGAAAAAGTTATATGAAAAGAAGAAACTAGTAAAAATGACAGGAAAAAGTTGGTTAAAGATCAAAAACTTTCATAGTAGTTAAGGAAATGCGGGTTTCAGCGCAGTATATATATATATATAATATAAAAATATTGAAAAAATAATCAGACTTTGAACGAAAAAAGTAGGTTAAAGAGCAGAAAAAGTTATATGAAAAGAAGAAACTAGTAAAAATGACAGGAAAAAGTTGGTTAAAGATCAAAAACTTTCATAGTAGTTTAGGAAATGCGGGTTTCAGCGCAGTATATACATAAAAATAGCAGTATAATATAAAAATATTGAGAAAATAATCAGATTTTCCATGAAAAAAGTAGGTAAAAGAGCAGAAAAATTTATATGAAAAGAAGAAACTAGTAAAAATGACAGGAAAAAGTTGGTTAAAGATCAAAAACTTTCATAGTAGTTAAGGAAATGCGGGTTTCAGCGTAGTATACAAATATAATATAAAAATATTGAGAAAATAATCAGATTTTCCATGAAAAAAGGAGGTAAAAGAGCAGAAAAAGTTATATGAAAAGAAGAAACTAGTAAAAATCACAGGAAAAAGTTGGTTAAAGATCAAAAACTTTCATAGTAGTTTAGGAAATGCGGGTTTCGGCGCAGTATATACATAAAAATAGCAGTATAATATAAAAATATTGAGAAAATAATCAGATTTTCCATGAAAAAACTAGGTAAAAGAGCAGAAAAAGTTATATGAAAAGAAGAAACTAGTAAAAATCACAGGAAAAAGTTGGTTAAAGATCAAAAACGTTCATAGTAGTTAAGGAAATGCGGGTTTCAGCGCAGTATATATATATAATATAAAAATATTGAGAAAATAATCAGACTTTGAATGAAAAAAGTAGGTAAAAGAGCAGAAAAAGTTATATGAAAAGAAGAAACTAGTAAAAATGACAGGAAAAAGTTGGTTAAAGATCAAAAACTTTCATAGTAGTTAAGGAAATGCGGGTTTCAGCGCAGTATATATATATGTAATATAAAAATATTGAGAAAATAAACAGATTTTCCATGAAAAAAGTAGGTAAAAGAGCAGAAAAAGTTATATGAAAAGAAGAAACTAGTAAAAATGACAGGAAAAAGTTGGTTAAAGATCAAAAACTTTCATAGTAGTTTAGGAAATGCGGTTTCAGCGCAGTATATAAATATAATATAAAAATATTGAGAAAATTATCAGATTTTCCATGAAAAAAGTAGGTAAAAGAGCAGAAAAAGTTATATGAAAAGAAGAAACTAGTAAAAATCACAGGAAAAAGTTGGTTTAAGATCAAAAACTTTCATAGTAGTTTAGGAAATGCGGGTTTCAGCGCAGTATATACATAAAAATAGCAGTATAATATAAAAATATTGAGAAAATAATCAGATTTTCCATGAAAAAAGTAGGTAAAAGAGCAGAAAAAGTTATATGAAAAGAAGAAACTAGTAAAAATCACAGGAAAAAGTTGGTTAAAGATCAACAACTTTCATAGTAGTTAAGGAAATGCGGGTTTCAGCGCAGTATATAAATATAATATAAAAATATTGAGAAAGTTATAAGATTTTCCATGAAAAATGTAGGTAAAAGAGCAGAAGAAGTTATATGAAAAGAAGAAACTAGTAAAAATGACAGGAAAAAGTTGGTTAAAGATCAAAAACTTTCATAGTAGTTTAGGAAATGCGGGTTTCAGCGCAGTATATACATAAAAATAGCAGTTTAATATAAAAATATTGAGAAAATAATCACATTTTCCATGAAAAAAGTAGGTAAAAGAGCAGAAAAAGTTATATTTAAAGAAGAAACTAGTAAAAATCACAGGCAAAAGTTGGTTAAAGATCAACAACTTTCATAGTAGCTTAGAAAATGCGGGTTTCAGCGCAGTATATATATATGTAATATAAAAATATTGAGAAAATAATCAGATTTTCCATGAAAAAAGTAGGTAAAAGAGCAGAAAAAGTTATATGAAAAGAAGAAACTAGTAAAAATCACAGGAAGAAGTTGGTTAAAGATCAAAAACTTTCATAGTAGTTTATTAAATGCGGGTTTCAGCGCAGTATATATATAAATAATCAGATTTTCCATAAAAAAAGTAGGTAAAAGAGCAGACAAATTTATATGAAAAGAAGAAACTAGTAAAAATGACAGGAAAAAGTTGGTTAAAGATCAAAAACTTTCATAGTAGTTTAGGAAATGCGGGTTTCAGCGCAGTATATAAATATTATATAAAAATATTGAGAAAATTATCAGATTTTCCATGAAAAATGTAGGTAAAAGAGCAGAAACAGTTATATGAAAAGAAGAAACTAGTAAAAATGACAGGAAAAAGTTGGTTAAAGATCAAAAACTTTCATAGTAGTTTAGGAAATGCGGGTTTCAGCGCAGTATATACATAAAAATAGCAGTATAATATATAAATATTGAGAAAATTATCAGATTTTCCATGAAAAAAGTAGGTAAAAGAGCAGAAAAAGTTATATGAAAAGAAGAAACTAGTAAAAATCACAGGAAAAAAGTTTGTTAAAGATCAAAAACTTTCATTGTAGTTTAGGAAATGCGGATTTCAGCGCAGTATATATGTATATAATATAAAAATATTGAGAAAATAATCAGATTTTCCATGAAAAAAGTAGGTAAAAGAGCAGAAAAAGTTATATGAAAAGAAGAAACTAGTAAAAATGACAGGAAAAAGTTGGTTAAAGATCAAAAACTTTCATAGTAGTTTAGGTAATGCGGGTTTCAGCGCAGTATATATATATATATATAATATAAAAATATTGAGAAAATAATCAGATTTTCCATGAACAAAGTAGGTAAAAGAGCAGAAAAAGTTATATGAAAAGAAGAAACTAGTAAAAATGACAGGAAAAAGTTGGTTAAAGATCAACAACTTTCATAGTAGTTAAGGAAATGCGGGTTTCAGCGCAGTATATATATATATAATATAAAAATATTGAGAAAATAATCAGATTTTCCATGAAAAAAGTAGGTAAAAGAGCAGAAAAAGTTATATGAAAAGAAGAAACTAGTAAAAATCACAGGAAAAAGTTGGTTAAAGATCAAAAACTTTCATAGTAGTTTAGGAAATGCGGGTTTCAGCGCAGTATATATATATATAATATAAAAATATTGAGCAAATAATCAGACTTTGAATGAAAAAAGTAGGTAAAAGAGCAGAAAAAGTTATATGAAAAGAAGAAACTAGTAAAAATCACAGGAAAAAAGTTTGTTAAAGATCAAAAACTTTCATTGTAGTTTAGGAAATGCGGGTTTCAGCGCAGTATATATATATATATAATATAAAAATATTGAGAAAATAATCAGATTTTCCATGAAAAAAGTAGGTAAAAGAGCAGAAAAAGTTATATGAAAAGAAGAAACTAGTAAAAATCACAGGAAAAAGTTGGTTAAAGATCAAAAACTTTCATAGTAGTTTAGGAAATGCGGGTTTCAGCGCAGTATATATATAAAAATAGCAGTATAATATAAAAATATTGAGAAAATAATCAGATTTTCCATGAAAAAAGTAGGTAAAAGAGCAGAAAAAGTTATATGAAAAGAAGAAACTAGTAAAAATGACAGGAAAAAGTTGGTTAAAGATCAAAAACTTTCATAGTAGTTCAGGAAATGCGGGTTTCAGCGCAGTATATATATATATATATATATATAATATAAAAATATTGAGAAAATAATCAGACTTTGAATGAAAAAAGTAAGTAAAAGAGCAGAAAAAGTTATATGAAAAGAAGAAACTAGTAAAAATCACAGGAAAAAGTTTGTTAAAGATCAAAAACTTTCATTGTAGTTTAGGAAATGTCGGTTTCAGCGCAGTATATATATATATAATATAAAAATATTGAGAAAATAATCAGATTTTCCATGAAAAAAGTAGGTAAAAGAGCAGAAAAAGTTATATGAAACGAAGAAACTAGTAAAAATGACAGGAAAAAGTTGGTTAAAGATCAAAAACTTTCATAGTAGTTTAGGTAATGCGGGTTTCAGCGCAGTATATAAATATATATAATATAAGAATATTGAGAAAATTATCAGATTTTCCATGAAGAAAGTAGGTAAAAGAGCAGAAAAAGTTATATGAAAAGAAGAAACTAGCAAAAATGACAGGAAAAAGTTGGCTAAAGATCAAAAACTTTCATAGTAGCTTAGGAAATGCTGGTTTTAGCGCAGTATATAAATATAATATAAAAATATTGAGAAAATTATCAGATTTTCCATGAAAAATGTAGGTAAAAGAGCAGAAAAAGTTATATGAAAAGAAGAAACTACTAAAAATGACAGGAAAAAGTTGGTTAAAGATCAAAAAATTTCATAGTAGTTTAGGAAATGCGGGTTTCAGCGCAGTATATATATATGTAATATAAAAATATTGAGAAAATAATCAGATTTTCCATGAAAAAAGTAGGTAAAAGAGCAGAAAAAGTTATATGAAAAGAAGAAACTAGTAAAACTCACAGGAAAAAGTTGGTTAAAGATCAACAACCGTCATAGTAGTTTAGGAAATGCGGGTTTCAGCGCAGTATAAAAATATTAAGAAAATTATCAGATTTTCCATGAAAAATGTAGGTAAAAGAGCAGAAAAAGTTATATGAAAAGAAGAAACTAGTACAAATGACAGGAAAAAGTTGGTTAAAGATCAACAGCTTTCATAGTAGTTTAGGAAATGCGGGTTTCAGCGCAGTATATATATAAAAATAGCAGTATAATATAAAAATATTGAGAAAATAATCAGATTTTCCATGAAAAAAGTAGGTAAAAGAGCATAAAAAGTTATATGAAAAGAAGAAACTAGTAAAAATGACAGGAAAAAGATGGTTAAAGATCAGAAACTTTCATAGTAGTTTAGGAAATGCGGGTTTCAGCGCAGTATATACATAAAAATAGCAGTATAACATAAAAATATTGAGAAATTAATCAGATTTTCCATGAAAAAAGTAGGTAAAAGAGCAGAAAAAGTTATATGAAAAGAAGAAACTAGTAAAAATCACAGGAAAAAGTTGGTTAAAGATCAAAAACTTTCATAGTAGTTTAGGAAATGCGGGTTTCTGCGCAGTATATACATAAAAAGAGCAGTATAATATAAAAATATTGAGAAAATAATCAGATTTTCCATGAAAAAAGTAGGTAAAAGAGTAGAAAAAGTTATATGAAAAGAAGAAACTAGTAAAAATCACAGGAAAAAGTTGGTTGAAGATCAAAAACTTTCATAGTAGTTAAGGAAATGCGGGTTTCAGCGCAGTATATATATATATGTAATATAAAAATATTGAGAAAATAATCAGATTTTCCATGAAAAAAGTAGGTAAAAGTGCAGAAAAAGTTATATGAAAAGAAGAAACTAGTAAAAATCACAGGAAAAAGTTGGTTAAAGATCAAAAACTTTCATAGTAGTTTAGGAAATGCGGGTTTCAGCGCAGTATATAAATATAATATAAAAATATTGAGAAAATAATCAGATTTTCCATGAAAAAAGGCGGTAAAAGAGCAGAAAAAGTTATATGAAAAGAAGAAACTAGTAAAAATCACAGGAAAAAGTTGGTTAAAGATCAAAAACTTTCATAGTAGTTTAGGAAATGCGGGTTTCAGCGCAGTATATACATAAAAATAGCAGTATAATATAAAAATATTGAGAAAATAATCAGATTTTCCATGAAAAAAGGAGGTAAAAGAGCAGAAAAAGTTATATGAAAAGGAGAAACTAGTAAAAATCACAGGAAAAAGTTGGTTAAAGATCAAAAACTTTCATAGTAGCTTAGAAAATGCGGGTTTCAGCGCAGTATATACATATAATATAAGAATATTGAGAAAATAATCAGATTTTCCATGAAAAAAGTAGGTAAAAGAGCAGAAAAAGTTATATGAAAAGAAGAAACTAGTAAAAATGACAGGAAAAAGTTGGTTAAAGATCAAAAACTTTCATAGTAGTTTAGGAAATGCGGGTTTCAGCGCAGTATATACATAAAAATAGCAGTATAACATAAAAATATTGAGAAAATAATCAGATTTTCCATGAAAAATGTAGGTAAAAGAGCAGAAAAAGTTATATGAAAAGAAGAAACTAGTAAGAATCACAGGAAAAAGTTGGTTTAAGATCAAAAACTTTCATAGTAGTTTAGGAAATGCGGGTTTCAGCGCAGTATATACATAAAAATAGCAGTATAACATAAAAATATTGAGAAAATAATCAGATTTTCCATGAAAAATGTAGGTAAAAGAGCAGAAAAAGTTTTATGAAAAGAAGAAACTAGTAAAAATCACAGGAAAAAGTTGGTTAAAGATCAAAAACGTTCATAGTAGTTTAGGAAATGCGGGTTTTAGCGCAGTATATATATAAAAATAGCAGTATAATATAAAAATATTGAGAAAATAATCAGATTTTCCATGAAAAATGTAGGTAAAAGAGCAGAAAAAGTTATATGAAAAGAAGAAACTAGTAAAAATCACAGGAAAAAGTTGGTTAAAGATCAAAAACTTTCATAGTAGTTAAGGAAATGCGGTTTTCAGCGCAGTATATATATATGTAATATAAAAATATTGAGAAAATAATCAGATTTTCCATGAAAAAAGTAGGTAAAAGAGCAGAAAAAGTTATATGAAAAGAAGAAACTAGTAAAAATGACAGGAAAAAGTTGGTTAAGGATCAAAAACGTTCATAGTAGTTTAGGAAATGCGGGTTTCAGCGCAGTATATAAATATAATATAAAAATATTGAGAAAATTATCAGATTTTCCATGAAAAATGTAGGTAAAGGAGCAGAAAAAGTTATATGAAAAGAAGAAACTAGTAAAAATCACAGGAAAAAGTTGGTTAAAGATCAAAAACTTTCATAGTAGTTTAGGAAATGCGGGTTTCAGCGCAGTATATATATAAAAATAGCAGTATAATATAAAAATATTGAGAAAATTATCAGATTTTCCATGAAAAAAGTAGGTAAAAGAGCAGAAAAAGTTATATGAAAAGTAGAAACTAGTAAAAATCACAGGAAAAAGTTGGTTAAAGATCAAAAGTTTTCATAGTAGTTTAGGAAATGCGGGTTTCAGCGCAGTATATATATATGTAATATAAAAATATTGAGAAAATAATCAGATTTTCCATGAAAAAAGTAGGTAAAAGAGCAGAAAAAGTTATATGAAAAGAAGAAACTAGTAAAAATGACAGGAAAAAGTTGGTTACAGATCAAAAACTTTCATAGTAGTTTACGAAATGCGGGTTTCAGCGCAGTATATAAATATAATATAGAAATATTGAGAAAATTATCAGATTTTCCATGAAAAATGTAGGTAAAAGAGCAGAAAAAGTTATATGAAAAGAAAAAACTAGTAAAAATCACAGGAAAAAGTTGGTTAAAGATCAAAAACTTTCATAGTAGTTAAGGAAATGCGGGTTTCAGCGCAGTATATATATATGTAATATAAAAATATTGAGAAAATAATCAGATTTTCCATGAAAAAAGTAGGTAAAAGAGCAGAAAAAGTTATATGAAAATTAGAAACTAGTAAAAATCACAGGAAAAAGTTGGTTAAAGATCAAAAACTTTCATAGTAGTTTAGGAAATGCGGGTTTCAGCGCAGTATACAAATATAATATAAAAATGTTGAGAAAATTATCAGATTTTCCATTAAAAAAATAGGTAAAAGAGCAGAAAAAGTTATATGAAAAGAAGAAACTAGTAAAAATCACAGGAAAAAGTTGGTTAAAGATCAAAAACTTTCATAGTAGTTTAGGAAATGCGGGTTTCAGCGCAGTATATATATATATAATATAAATATATTGAGAAAATAATCAGACTTTGAATGAAAAAAGTAGGTAAAAGAGCAGAAAAAGTTATATGAAAAGAAGAAACTAGTAAAAATGACAGGGAAAAGTTGGTTAAGGATCAAAAACTTTCATAGTAGTTTAGGAAATGCGGGTTTCAGCGCAGTATATAAATATAATATAAAAATATTATATGAAAAGTAGAAACTAGTAAAAATCACAGGAAAAAGTTGGTTAAAGATCAAAAACTTTCATAGTATATATATCTGTAATATAAAAATATTGAGAAAATAATCAGATTTTCCATGAAAAATGTAGGTAAAAGAGCAGAAAAAGTTATATGAAAAGAAGAAACTAGTAAAAATCACAGGAAAAAGTTGGTTAAAGATCAAAAACTTTCATAGTAGTTTAGGAAATGCGGGTTTCAGCGCAGTATATATATATGTAATATAAAAATATTGAGAAAATAATCAGATTTTCCATGAAAAATGTAGGTAAAAGAGCAGAAAAAGTTATATGAAAAGAAGAAACTAGTAAAAATCACAGGAAAAAGTTGGTTAAAGATCAAAAACTTTCATAGTAGTTTAGGAAATGCGGGTATCAGCGCAGTATATATATATGTAATATAAAAATATTGAGAAAATAATCAGATTTTCCATGAAAAAAGTAGGTAAAAGAGCAGAAAAAGTTATATGAAAAGTAGAAACTAGTAAAAATCACAGGAAAAAGTTGGTTAAAGATCAAAAACTTTCATAGTAGTTTAGGAAATGCGGGTTTCAGCGCAGTATATAAAGAGCAGAAAAAGTTATATGAAAAGAAGAAACTAGTAAAAATCACAGGAAAAAGTTGGTTAAAGATCAAAAACTTTCATAGTTGTTTAGGAAATGCGGGTTTCAGCGCAGTATATACATAAAAATAGCAGTATAATATAAAAATATTGAGAAAATAATCAGATTTTCCATGAAAAAAGTAGGTAAAAGAGCAGAAAAAGTTATATGAAAAGAAGAAACTAGTAAAAATCACAGGAAAAAGTTGGTTAAGGATCAAAAACTTTCATAGAAGTTAAGGAAATGCGGGTTTCACCGCAGTATATATACATGTAATATAAAAATATTGAGAAAATAATCAGATTTTCCATGAAAAAAGTAGGTAAAAGAGCAGAAAAAGTTATATGAAAAGAAGAAACTAGTAAAAATGACAGGAAAAAGTTGGTTAAAGATCAAAAACTTTCATAGTAGTTTAGGAAATGCGGGTTTCAGCGCAGTATATACATAAAAATAGCAGTATAACATAAAAATATTGAGAAAATAATCAGATTTTCCATGAAAAATGTAGGTAAAAGAGCAGAAAAAGTTATATGAAAAGAAGAAACTAGTAAGAATCACAGGAAAAAGTTGGTTTAAGATCAAAAACTTTCATAGTAGTTTAGGAAATGCGGGTTTCAGCGCAGTATATACATAAAAATAGCAGTATAACATAAAAATATTGAGAAAATAATCAGATTTTCCATGAAAAATGTTGGTAAAAGAGCAGAAAAAGTTTTATGAAAAGAAGAAACTAGTAAAAATCACAGGAAAAAGTTGGTTAAAGATCAAAAACGTTCATAGTAGTTTAGGAAATGCGGGTTTCAGCGCAGTATATATATAAAAATAGCAGTATAATATAAAAATATTGAGAAAATAATCAGATTTTCCATGAAAAATGTAGGTAAAAGAGCAGAAAAAGTTATATGAAAAGAAGAAACTAGTAAAAATCACAGGAAAAAGTTGGTTAAAGATCAAAAACTTTCATAGTAGTTAAGGAAATGCGGGTTTCAGCGCAGTATATATATATGTAATATAAAAATATTGAGAAAATAATCAGATTTTCCATGAAAAAAGTAGGTAAAAGAGCAGAAAAAGTTATATGAAAAGAAGAAACTAGTAAAAATGACAGGAAAAAGTTGGTTAAGGATCAAAAATTTTCATAGTAGTTTAGGAAATGCGGGTTTCAGCGCAGTATATAAATATAATATAAAAATATTGAGAAAATTATCAGATTTTCCATGAAAAATGTAGGTAAAGGGGCAGAAAAAGTTATATGAAAAGAAGAAACTAGTAAAAATCACAGGAAAAAGTTGGTTAAAGATCAAAAACTTTCATAGTAGTTTAGGAAATGCGGGTTTCAGCGCAGTATATATATAAAAATAGCAGTATAATATAAAAATATTGAGAAAATTATCAGATTTTCCATGAAAAAAGTAGGTAAAAGAGCAGAAAAAGTTATATGAAAAGTAGAAACTAGTAAAAATCACAGGAAAAAGTTGGTTAAAGATCAAAAACTTTCATAGTAGTTTAGGAAATGCGGGTTTCAGCGCAGTATATATATATGTAATATAAAAATATTGAGAAAATAATCAGATTTTCCATGAAAAAAGTAGGTAAAAGAGCAGAAAAAGTTATATGAAAAGAAGAAACTAGTAAAAATGACAGGAAAAAGTTGGTTAAAGATCAAAAACTTTCATAGTAGTTAAGGAAATGCGGGTTTCAGCGCAGTATATATATATGTAATATAAAAATATTGAGAAAATAATCAGACTTTGAATGAAAAAAGTAGGTAAAAGAGCAGAAAAAGTTATATAAAAAGAAGAAACTAGTAAAAATCACAGGAAAAAACTGGTTAAAGATCAAAATATTTCATAGTAGTTAAGGAAATGCGGGTTTCAGCGCAGTATATATATATGTAATATAAAAATATTGAGAAAATAATCAGATTTTTCATGAAAAAAGTAGGTAAAAGAGCAGAAAAAGTTATATGAAAAGAAGAAACTAGTAAAAATGACAGGAAAAAGTTGGTTAGAGATCAAAAACTTTCATAGTAGTTTAGGAAATGCGGGTTTCAGCGCAGTATATATATATATAATATAAATATATTGAGAAAATAATCAGACTTTGAATGAAAAAAGTAGGTAAAAGAGCAGAAAAAGTTATATGAAAAGAAGAAACTAGTAAAAATGACAGGAAAAAGTTGGTTAAGGATCAAAAACTTTCATAGTAGTTTAGGAAATGCGGGTTTCAGCGCAGTATATATATATGTAATATAAAAATATTGAGAAAATAATCAGATTTTCCATGAAAAAAGTAGGTAAAAGAGCAGAAAAAGTTATATGAAAAGAAGAAACTAGTAAAAATCACAGGAAAAAGTTGCTTAAAGATCAAAAACTTTCATAGTATATATATCTGTAATATAAAAATATTGAGAAAATAATCAGATCTTCCATGAAAAAAGTAGGTAGAAGAGCAGAAAAAGTTATATGAAAAGAAGAAACTAGTAAAAATGACAGGAAAAAGTTGGTTAAAGATCAAAAACTTTCATAGTAGTTTAGAAAATGCGGGTTTCAGCGCAGTATATAAATATAATATAAAAATATTGAGAAAATTATCAGATTTTCCATGAAAAATGTAGGTAAAAGAGCAGAAAAAGTTATATGAAAAGAAGAAACTAGTAAAAATCACAGGAAAAAGTTGGTTAAAGATCAAAAACTTTCATAGTAGTTTAGGAAATGCGGGTTTCAGCGCAGTATATATATATGTAATATAAAAATATTGAGAAGATAATCAGATTTTTCATGAAAAAAGTAGGTAAAAGAGCAGAAAAAGTTACATGAAAAGTAGAAACTAGTAAAAATCACAGGAAAAAGTTGGTTAAAGATCAAAAACTTTCATAGTAGTTTAGGAAATGCGGGTTTCAGCGCAGTATATAAAGAGCAGGAAAAGTTATATGAAAAGAAGAAACTAGTAAAAATCACAGGAAAAAGTTGGTTAAA
This sequence comes from Eristalis arbustorum, assembly GCA_916610145.1. NCBI lineage: Eukaryota > Metazoa > Arthropoda > Insecta > Diptera > Syrphidae > Eristalis > Eristalis arbustorum. The sequence continues at coordinate 22,690 of CAKAIZ010000193.1, read as the reverse complement.
GATCAAAAACTTTCATAGTAGTTTAGGAAATGCGGGTTTCAGCGCAGTATATATATATAATATAAAAATATTGAGAAAATAATCAGATTTTCCATGAAAAAAGTATCTAAAAGAGCAGAAAAAGTTATATGAAAAGAAGAAACTAGTAAAAATGACAGGAAAAAGTTGGCTAAAGATCAAAAACTTTCATAGTAGTTTAGGAAATGCGGGTTTCAGCGCAGTATATAAATATAATATAAAAATATTGAGAAAATTATCAGATTTTCCATGAAAAAAGTAGGTAAAAGAGCAGAAAAAGTTATATGAAAAGAAGAAACTAGTAAAAATCACAGGAAAAAGTTGGTTAAAGATCAAAAACTTTCATAGTAGTTTAGGAAATGCGGGTTTCAGCGCAGTATATAAATATAATATAAGAATATTGAGAAAATAACCAGATTTTCCATGAAAAATGTAGGTAAAAGAGCAGAAATAGTTATATGAAAAGAAGAAACTAGTAAAAATCACAGGAAAAAGTTGGTTAAAGATCAAAAACTTTCATAGTAGTTTAGGAAATGCGGGTTTGAGCGCAGTATATACATAAAAGTAGCAGTATAATATAAAAATATTGAGAAAATAATCAGATTTTCCATGAAAAAAGTAGGTAAAAGAGCAGAAAAAATTATATGAAAAGAAGAAACTAGTAAAAATGACAGGAAAAAGTTGGTTAAAGATCAAAAACTTTCATAGTAGTTTAGGAAATGCGGGTTTCAGCGCAGTATATATATATGTAATATAAAAATATTGAGAAAATAATCAGATTTTCCATGAAAAAAGTAGGTAAAAGAGCAGAAAAAGTTATATGAAAAGAAGAAACTAGTAAAAATGACAGGAAAAAGTTGGTTAAAGATCAAAAACTTTCATAGTAGTTAAGGAAATGCGGGTTTCAGCGCAGTATATATATATGTAATATAAAAATATTGAGAAAATAATCAGACTTTGAATGAAAAAAGTAGGTAAAAGAGCAGAAAAAGTTATATGAAAAGAAGAAACTAGTAAAAATGACAGGAAAAAGTTGGTTAAAGATCAAAAACTTTCATAGTAGTTTAGGAAATGCGGGTTTCAGCGCAGTATATATATATGTAATATAAAAATATTGAGAAAATAATCAGATTTTCCATGAAAAAAGTAGGTAAAAGAGCAGAAAAAGTTATATGAAAAGAAGAAACTAGTAAAAATGACAGGCAAAAGTTGGTTAAAGATCAACAACTTTCATAGTAGTTTAGGAAATGCGGGTTTCAGCGCAGTCTATAAATATAATATAAAAATATTGAGAAAATTATCAGATTTTCCATGAAAAATGTAGGTAAAAGAGGAGAAAAAGTTATATGAAAAGAAGAAACTAGTAAAAATGACAGGAAAAAGTTGGTTAAAGATCAAAAACTTTCATAGTAGTTAAGGAAATGCGGGTTTCAGCGCAGTATATATATATGTAATATAAAAATATTGAGAAAATAATCAGATTTTTCATGAAAAAAGTAGTAAAAGAGCAGAAAAAGTTATATGAAAAGAAGAAACTAGTAAAAATGACAGGAAAAAGTTGGTTAAAGATCAAAAACTTTCATAGTAGTTTAGGAAATGCGGGTTTCAGCGCAGTATATATATATATATGTAATATAAAAATATTGAGAAAATAATCAGATTTTCCATGAAAAAAGTAGGTAAAAAAACAGAAAAAGTTATATGAAAAGAAGAAACTAGTAAAAATCACAGAAAAAGTTGGTTAAAGATCAAACCCTTTCATAGTAGTTTAGGAAATGCGGGTTTCAGCGCAGTATTTATTTAAAAATAGCAGTATAATATAAAAATATTGAGAAAATAATCAGATTTTCCATGAAAAAAGTAGGTACAAGAGCAGAAAAAGTTATATGAAAAGCAGAAACTAGTAAAAATGACAGGAAAAAGTTGGTTAGAGATCAAAAACTTTCTTGGTAGTTTAGGAAATGCGGGTTTCAGCTCAGTATATATATATGTAATATAAAAATATTGAGAAAATAATCAGATTTTCCATGAAAAAAGTAGGTAAAAGAGCAGAAAAAGTTATATGAAAAGAAGAAACTAGTAAAAATGACAGGAAAAAGTTGGTAAGAGATCAAAAACTTTCATAGTAGTTTAGGAAATGCGGGTTTCAGCGCAGTATATATATATGTAATATTAAAATATTGAGAAAATAATCAGACTTTGAATGAAAAAAGTAGGTAAAAGAGCAGAAAAAGTTATGTGAAAAGAAGAAACTAGTAAAAATCACAGGAAAAAGTTGGTTAAAGATCAAAAACTTTCATAGTAGTTTGGGAAATGCGGGTTTCAGCGCAGTATATATATATGTAATATAAAAATATTGAGAAAATAATCAGACTTTGAATGAAAAAAGTAGGTAAAAGAGCAGAAAAAGTTATATGAAAAGAAGAAACTAGTAAAAATCACAGAAAAAGTTGGTTAAAGATCAAACCCTTTCATAGTAGTTTAGGAAATGCGGGTTTCAGCGCAGTATTTATTTAAAAATAGCAGTATAATATAAAAATATTGAGAAAATAATCAGATTTTCCATGAAAAAAGTAGGTACAAGAGCAGAAAAAGTTATATGAAAAGCAGAAACTAGTAAAAATGACAGGAAAAAGTTGGTTAGAGATCAAAAACTTTCTTGGTAGTTTAGGAAATGCGGGTTTCAGCTCAGTATATATATATGTAATATAAAAATATTGAGAAAATAATCAGATTTTCCATGAAAAAAGTAGGTAAAAGAGCAGAAAAAGTTATATGAAAAGAAGAAACTAGTAAAAATGACAGGAAAAAGTTGGTTAGAGATCAAAAACTTTCATAGTAGTTTAGGAAATGCGGGTTTCAACGCAGTATATATATATGTAATATAAAAATATTGAGAAAGTAATCAGACTTTGAATGAAAAAAGTAGGTAAAAGAGCAGAAAAAGTTATATGAAAAGAAGAAACTAGTAAAAATCACAGGAAAAAGTTGGTTAAAGATCAAAAACTTTCATAGTAGTTTAGGAAATGCGGGTTTCAGCGCAGTATATATATATGTAATATAAAAATATTGAGAAAATAATCAGATTTTCCATGAAAAAAGTAGGCAAAAGAGCAGAAAAAGTTATATGAAAAGAAGAAACTAGTAAAAATCACAGGAAAAAGTTGGTTAAAGATCAACAACTTTCATAGTAGTTTGGGAAATGCGGGTTTCAGCGCAGTATATATATATATAATATAAAAATATTGAGAAAATAATCAGATTTTCCATGAAAAAAGTAGGTAAAAGAGCAGAAAAAGTTATATGAAAAGAAGAAACTAGTAAAAATGACAGGAAAAAGTTGGTTAAAGATCAAAAACTTTCATTGTAGTTTAGGAAATGCGGGTTTCAGCGCAGTATATACATATGTAATATAAAAATATTGAGAAAATAATCAGATTTTCCATGAAAACTGAGGTAAAAGAGCAGAAAAAGTTATATGAAAAGAAGAAACTAGTAAAAATCACAGGAAAAAGTTGGTTAAAGATCAAAAACTTTCATAGTAGTTTAGGAAATGCGGGTTTCAGCGCAGTATACATATATGTAATATAAAAAAAAAGAGAATATAATCAGACTTTGAATGAAAAAAGTAGGTAAAAGAGCAGAAAAAGTTATATGAAAAGAAGAAACTAGTAAAAATGACAGGAAAAAGTTGGTAAAAGACCAAAAACTTTCATAGTAGTTTAGGAAATGCGGGTTTCAGGGCAGTATATACATAAAAATAGCAGTATAATATAAAAATATTGAGAAAATAATAATTTTCCATGAAAAAAGTAGGTAAAAAAGCAGAAAAAGTTATATGAAAAGAAGAAACTAGTAAAAATCACAGGAAAAAGTTGGTTAAAGATCAAAAACTTTCATAGTAGTTAAGGAAATGCGGGTTTCAGCGCAGTATATATATATGTAATATAAAAATATTGAGAAAATAATCAGATTTTCCATGAAAAAAGTAGGTAAAAGAGCAGAAAAAGTTATATGAAAAGAAGAAACTAGTAAAAATCACAGGAAAAAGTTGGTTAAAGATCAAAAACTTTCATAGTAGTTAAGGAAATGCGGGTTTCAGCGCAGTATATATATATGTAATATAAAAATATTGAGAAAATAATCAGATTTTCCATGAAAAAAGTAGGTAAAAGAGCAGAAAAAGTTATATGACAAGAAGAAACTAGTAAAAATCACAGGAAAAAGTTGGTTAAAGATCAAAAAATTTCATAGTAGTTTAGGAAATGCGGGTTTCAGCGCAGTATATACATAAAAATAGCAGTATAATATAAAAATATTGAGAAAATAATCAGATTTTCCATGAAAAAAGTAGGTAAAAGAGCAGAAAAAGTTATATGAAAAGAAGAAACTAGTAAAAATGACAGGAAAAAGTTGGTTAAAGATCAAAAACTTTCATAGTAGTTTAGGAAATGCGGGTTTCAGCGCAGTATATATATATGTAATATAAAAATATTGAGAATATAATCAGACTTTGAATGAAAAAAGTAGGTAAAAGAGCAGAAAAAGTTATATGAAAAGAAGAAACTAGTAAAAATCACAGGAAAAAGTTGGTTAAAGATCAAAAACTTTCATAGTAGTTAAGGAAATGCGGGTTTCAGCGCAGTATATATATATATGTAATATAAAAATATTGAGAAAATAATCAGATTTTCCATGAAAAAAGTAGGTAAAAGAGCAGAAAAAGTTATATGAAAAGAAGAAACTAGTAAAAATCACAGGAAAAAGTTGGTTAAAGATCAAAAACTTTCATAGTAGTTAAGGAAATGCGGGTTTCAGCGTAGTATATATATATGTAATATAAAAATATTGAGAAAATAATCGGATTTTCCATGAAAAAAGTAGGTAAAAGAGCAGAAAAAGTTATATGAAAAGAAGAAACTAGTAAAAATCACAGGAAAATGTTGGTTAAAGATCAAAAACTTTCATAGTAGTTTAGGAAATGCGGGTTTCATCACAGTATATACATAAAAATAGCAGTATAATATAAATATATTGAGAAAATAATCAGATTTTCCATGAAAAAAGTAGGTAAAAGAGCAGAAAAAGTTATATGAAAAGAAGAAACTAGTAAAAATGACAGGAAAAAGTTGGTTAAAGATTAAAAACTTTCATAGTAGTTTAGGAAATGCGGGTTTCAGCGCAGTATATATATATGTAATATAAAAATATTGAGAAAATAATCAGACTTTGAATGAAAAAAGTAGGTAAAAGAGCAGAAAAAGTTATATGAAAAGAAGAAACTAGTAAAAATCACAGGAAAAAGTTGGTTAAAGATCAAAAACTTTCATAGTAGTTAAGGAAATGCGGGTTTCAGCGCAGTATATATATATGTAATATAAAGATATTGAGAAAATAATCAGATTTTCCATGAAAAAAGTAGGTAAAAGAGCAGAAAAAGTTATATGAAAAGAAGAAACTAGTAAAAATCACAGGAAAAAGTTGGTTAAAGATCAAAAACTTTCATAGTAGTTTAGGAAATGCGGGTTTCAGCGCAGTATATTTATATATAATATAAAAATATTGAGAAAATAATCAGATTTTCCATGAAAAAAGTAGGTAAAAGAGCAGAAAAAGTTATATGAAAAGAAGAAACTAGTAAAAATCACAGGAAAAAGTTGGTTAAAGATCAAAAACTTTCATAGTAGTTTAGGAAATGCGGGTTTCAGCGCAGTATATAAATATAATATAAAAATATTGAGAAAATAATCAGATTTTCCATGAAAAAAGTAGGTAAAAGAGCAGAAAAAGTTATATGAAAAGAAGAAACTAGTAAAAATGACAGGAAAAAGTTGGTTAAAGATCAAAAACTTTCATAGTAGTTAAGGAAATGCGGGTTTCAGCGCAGTATATATATATGTAATATAAAGATATTGAGAAAATAATCAGATTTTCCATGAAAAAAGTAGGTAAAAGAGCAGAAAAAGTTATATGAAAAGAAGAAACTAGTAAAAATCACAGGAAAAAGTTGGTTAAAGATCAAAAACTTTCATAGTAGTTTAGGAAATGCGGGTTTCAGCGCAGTATATATATATTTAATATTAAAATATTGAGAAAATAATCAGATTTTCCATGAAAAAAGTAGGTAAAAGAGCAGAAAAAGTTATATGAAAAGAAGAAACTAGTAAAAATCACAAGAAAAAGTTGGTTAAAGATCAAAAACTTTCGTAGTAGTTTAGGAAATGCGGGTTTCAGCGCAGTATATAAATATAATATAAAAATATTGAGAAAATAATCAGATTTTCCATGAAAAAAGTAGGTAAAAGAGCAGAAAAAGTTATATGAAAAGAAGAAACTAGTAAAAATGACAGGAAAAAGTTGGTTAAAGATCAAAAACTTTCATAGTAGTTAAGGAAATGCGGGTTTCAGCGCAGTATATATATATGTAATATAAAACTATTGAGAAAATAATCAGATTTTCCATGAAATATGTAGGTAAAAGAGCAGAAAAAGTTATATGAAAAGAAGAAACTAGTAAAAATCACAGGAAAAAGTTGGTTAAAGATCAAAAACTTTCAGAGTAGTTTAGGAAATGCGGGTTTCACCGCAGTATATACATAAAAATAGCAGTATAATATAAAAATATTGAGAAAATAATCACATTTTCCATGAAAAAAGTAGGTAAAAGAGCCAAAAAAGTTATATGAAAAGAAGAAACTAGTAAAAATCACAGGCAAAAGTTGGTTAAAGATCAAAAACTTTCATAGTAGTTAGGGAAATGCGGGTTTCAGCGCAGTATATATATATGTAATATAAAAATATTGAGAAAATAATCAGATTTTCCATGAAAAAAGTAGGTAAAAGAGCAGAAAAAGTTATATGAAAAGAAGAAACTAGTAAAAATCACAGGAAAAAGTTGGTTAAAGATCAAAAACTTTCATAGTAGTTAAGGAAATGCGGGTTTCAGCGTAGTATATATATATGTAATATAAAAATATTGAGAAAATAATCAGATTTTCCATGAAAAAAGTAGGTAAAAGAGCAGAAAAAGTTATATGAAAAGAAGAAACTAGTAAAAATGACAGGAAAAAGTTGGTTAAAGATTAAAAACTTTCATAGTAGTTTAGGAAATGCGGGTTTCAGCGCAGTATATATATATGTAATATAAAAATATTGAAAAAATAATCAGACTTTGAATGAAAAAAGTAGGTAAAAGAGCAGAAAAAGTTATATGAAAAGAAGAAACTAGTAAAAATCACAGGAAAAAGTTGGTTAAAGATCAAAAACTTTCGTAGTAGTTAAGGAAATGCAGTATATACATAAAAATAGCAGTATAATATAAAAATATTGAAAATAATCAGATTTTCCATGAAAAAAGTAGGTAAAAGAGTAGAAAAAGTTATATGAAAACAAGAAACTAGTAGAAATGACAGGAAAAAGTTGGTTAAAGATCAACAACTTTCATAGTAGTTTAGGAAACGCGGGTTTCAGCGCAGTATATATATAAAAATAGCAGTATAACATAAAAATATTGAGAATATAATCAGATTTTCCATGAAAAAAGTAGGTAAAGAGCAGAAAAAGTTATATGAAAAGAAGAAACTAGTAAAAATCACAGGAAAAAGTTGGTTAAAGATCAAAAACTTTCATAGTAGTTTAGGAAATGCGGTTTTCAGCGCAGTATATACATAAAAATAGCAGCATAATATAAAAATATTGAGAAAATCATCAGATTTTCCACGAAAAAAGTAGGTAAAAGAGCAGAAAAAGTTATATGAAAAGAAGAAACTAGTAAAAATCACAGGCAAAAGTTGGTTAAAGATCAAAAACTTTCATAGTAGTTAAGGAAATGCGGGTTCAGCGCAGTATATATATATGTAATATAAAAATATTGAGAAAATAATCAGATTTTCCATGAAAAAAGTAGGTAAAGAGCAGAAAAAGTTATATGAAAAGAAGAAACTAGTAAAAATCACAGGAAAAAGTTGGTTAAAGATCAAAACTTTCATAGTAGTTTAGGAAATGCGGGTTTCAGCGCAGTATATTTATATATAATATAAAAATATTGAGAAAATAATCAGATTTTCCATGAAAAAAGTAGGTAAAAGAGCAGAAAAAGTTATATGAAAAAAGAAACTAGTAAAAATGACAGGAAAAAGTTGGTTAAAGATAAAAAACTTTCATAGTAGTTAAGGAAATGCGGGTTTCAGCGTAGTATATATATATGTAATATAAAAATATTGAGAAAATAATCGGATTTTCCATGAAAAAAGTAGGTAAAAAAGCAGAAAAAGTTATATGAAAAGAAGAAACTAGTAAAAATCACAGGAAAAAGTTGGTTAAAGATCAAGAACTTTCATAGTAGTTTAGGAAATGCGGGTTTCATCACAGTATATACATAAAAATAGCAGTATAATATAAAAATATTGAGAAAATAATCAGATTTTCCATGAAAAAAGTAGGTAAAAGAGCAGAAAAAGTTATATGAAAAGAAGAAACTAGTAAGAATGACAGGAAAAAGTTGGTAAAAGATTAAAAACTTTCATAGTAGTTTAGGAAATGCGGGTTTCAGCGCAGTATATATATATGTAATATAAAAATATTGAGAAAATAATCAGACTTTGAATGAAAAAAGTACGTAAAAGAGCAGAAAAAGTTATATGAAAAGAAGAAACTAGTAAAAATCACAGGAAAAAGTTGGTTAAAGATCAAAAACTTTCATAGTAGTTAAGGAAATGCGGGTTTCAGCGCAGTATATATATATGTAATATAAAATATTGAGAAAATAATCAGATTTTCCATGAAAAAATTAGGTAAAAGAGCAGAAAAAGTTATATGAAAAGAAGAACTAGTAAAAATCACAGGAAAAAGTTGGTTAAAGATCAAAAACTTTCATAGTAGTTTAGGAAATGCGGTTTCAGCGCAGTATATAAATATAATATAAAAATATTGAGAAAATAATCAGATTTTCCATGAAAAAAGTAGGTAAAGAGCAGAAAAAGTTATATGAAAAGAAGAAACTAGTAAAAATGACAGGAAAAAGTTGGTTAAAGATCCAAAACTTTCATAGTAGTTAAGGAAATGCGGGTTTCAGCGCAGTATATATATATGTAATATAAAACTATTGAGAAAATAATCAGATTTTCCATGAAATATGTAGGTAAAAGAGCAGAAAAAGTATATGAAAAGAAGAAACTAGTAAAATCACAGGAAAAAGTTGGTTAAAGATCAAAAACTTTCAGAGTAGTTTAGGAAATGCGGGTTTCAGCGCAGTATATACATAAAAATAGCCGTATAATATAAAAATATTGAGAAAATAATCACATTTTCCATGAAAAAAGTAGGTAAAAGAGCAGAAAAAGTTATATGAAAAGAAGAAACTAGTAAAATCACAGGAAAAAGTTGGTTAAAGATCAAAAACTTTCATAGTAGTTAAGGAAATGCGGGTTTCAGCGCAGTATATATATATGTAATATAAAAATATTGAGAAAATAATCAGATTTTTCCATGAAAAAAGTAGGTAAAAGAGCAGAAAAAGTTATATGAAAAGAAGAAACTAGTAAAAATCACAGGAAAAAGTTGGTTAAAGATCAAAAAACTTTCATAGTAGTTAAGGAAATGCGGGTTTCAGCGTAGTATATATATATGTAATATAAAAATATTGAGAAAATAATCGGATTTTCCATGAAAAAAGTAGGTAAAAGAGCAGAAGAAGTTATATGAAAAGAAGAAACTAGTAAAAATCACAGGAAAAAGTTGGTTAAAGATCAAAAACTTTCATAGTAGTTTAGGAAATGCGGGTTTCATCACACTATATACATAAAAATAGCAGTATAATATAAAAATATTGAGAAAATAATCAGATTTTCCATGAAAAAAGTAGGTAAAAGAGCAGAAAAAGTTATATGAAAAGAAGAAACTAGTAAAAATGACAGGAAAAAGTTGGTTAAAGAGCAGAAAAAGTTATATGAAAAGAAGAAACTAGTAAAAATCACAGGAAAAAGTTGGTTAAAGATCAAAAACTTTCGTAGTAGTTAAGGAAATGCAGTATATACATAAAAATAGCAGTATAATATAAAAATATTGAAAATAATCAGATTTTCCATGAAAAAAGTAGGTAAAAGAGCAGAAAAAGTTATATGAAAACAAGAAACTAGTAGAAATGACAGGAAAAAGTTGGTTAAAGATCAACAACTTTCATAGTAGTTTAGGAAACGCGGGTTTCAGCGCAGTATATATATAAAAATAGCAGTATAACATAAAAATATTGAGAATATAATCAGATTTTCCATGAAAAAAGTAGGTAAAGAGCAGAAAAAGTTATATGAAAAGAAGAAACTAGTAAAAATCACAGGAAAAAGTTGGTTAAAGATCAAAAACTTTCATAGTAGTTTAGGAAATGCGGTTTTCAGCGCAGTATATACATAAAAATAGCAGCATAATATAAAAATATTGAGAAAATCATCAGATTTTCCACGAAAAAAGTAGGTAAAAGAGCAGAAAAAGTTATATGAAAAGAAGAAACTAGTAAAAATCACAGGAAAAAGTTGGTTAAAGATCAAAAACTTTCATAGTAGTTTAGGAAACGCGGGTTTCAGCGCAGTATATATATAAAAATAGCAGTATAACATAAAAATATTGAGAAAATAATCAGATTTTCCATGAAAAAAGTAGGTAAAGAGCAGAAAAAGTTATATGAAAAGAAGAAACTAGTAAAAATCACAGGAAAAAGTTGGTTAAAGATCAAAAACTTTCATAGTAGTTTAGGAAATGCGGGTTTCAGCGCAGTGTATACATAAAAATAGCAGCATAATATAAAAATATTGAGAAAATCATCAGATTTTCCACGAAAAAAGTAGGTAAAAGTGCAGAAAAAGTTATATGAAAAGAAGAAACTAGTAAAAATGACAGGAAAAAGTTGGTTAAAGATCAAAAACTTTCAGAGTAGTTTAGGAAATGCGAGTTTCAGCGCAGTATATACATAAAAATAGCAGTATAATATAAAAATATTGAGAAATTAATCAGATTTTCCATGAAAAAAGTAGGTAAAAGAGCAGAAAAAGTTATATGAAAAGAAGAAACTAGTAAAAATCACAGGAAAAAGTTGGTTGAAGATCAAAAACTTTCATAGTAGTTTAGGAAACGCGTGTTTCAGCGCAGTATATACATAAAAATAGCAGCATAATATAAAAATATTGAGAAAATCATCAGATTTTCCACGAAAAAAGTAGGTAAAAGAGCAGAAAAAGTTATATGAAAAGAAGAAACTAGTAAAAATCACAGGAAAAAGTTGGTTAAAGATCAAAAACTTTCATAGTAGTTTAGGAAATGCGGGTTAAAAAAAAATATTGAGAAAATAATCAGACTTTGAATGAAAAAAGTAGGTAAAAGAGCAGAAAAAGTTATATGAAAAGAAGAAACTAGTAAAAATCACAGGAAAAAGTTGGTTAAAGATCAAAAACTTTCATAGTAGTTCAGGAAATGCGGGTTTCAGCGCAGTATATATATATATATATAATATAAAAATATTGAGAAAATTATCAGATTTTCCATGAAAAATGTAGGTAAAAGAGCAGAAAAACTTATATGAAAAGAAGAAACTAGTAAAAATGACAGGAAAAAGTTGGTTAAAGATCAAAAACTTTCATAGTAGTTTAGAAAAAATTTATATTACAGTATATATATATGTAATATAAAAGTATTGAGAAAATAATCAGATTTTCCATGAAAAATGTAGGTAAAAGAGCAGAAAAAGTAATATAAAAAGAAGAAACTAGTAAAAATGACAAGAAAAAGTTGGTTAAAGATCAAAAACTTTCATAGTAGTTTAGGAAATGCAGGTTTTAGCCCAGTATATATATATGTAATATAAAAATATTGAGAAAATAATCAGATTTTCCATGAAAAAAGTAGGTAAAAGAGCAGAAAAAGTTATATGAAAAGAAGAAACTAGTAAAAATCACAGGAAAAAGTTGGTTAAAGATCAAAAACTTTCATAGTAGTTTAGGAAATGCAGGTTTCAGCGCAGTATATAAATATAATATAAAAATATTGAGAAAATAATCAGATTTTCCATGAAATATGTAGGTAAAAGAGCAGAAAAAGTTATATGAAAAGAAGAAACTAGTAAAAAACACAGGAAAAAGTTGGCTAAAGATCAAAAACTTTCATAGTAGTTTAGGAAATGCAGGTTTCAGCGCAGTATATATATATATAATATAAAAATATTGAGAAAATAATCAGATTTTCCATGAAAAAAGTAGGTAAAAGAGCAGAAAAAGTTATATGAAAAGAAGAAACTAGTAAAAATCACAGTTGGTTAAAGATCAAAAACTTTCATAGTAGTTTATTAAATGCGGGTTTCAGCGCAGTATATATATAAAAATACCACCATAATATAAAATATTGAGAAATTAATCAGATTTTCCATGAAAAAAGTAGGTAAAAGAGCAGAAAAAGTTATATGAAAAGAAGAAACTAGTAAAAATCACAGGAAAAAGTTAGCTAAAGATCAAAAACTTTCATAGTAGTTCAGGAAATGCGGGTTTCAGCGCACTATATATATAAAAATAGCAGTATAACATAAAAATATTGAGAAAATAATCAGATTTTCCATGAAAAAAGTAGGTAAAAGAGCAGAAAAAGTTATATGAAAAGAAGAAACTAGTAAAAATCACAGGAAAAAGTTGGTTAAAGATCAAAAACTTTCATAGTAGCTTAGGAAATGCGGGTTTCAGCGCAGTATATATATATGTAATATAAAAATATTGAGAAAATAATCAGACTTTCCATGAAAAAAGTAGGTAAAAGAGCAGAAAAAGTTATATGAAAAGAAGAAACTAGTAAAAATCACAGGAAAAAGTTGGTTAAAGATCAAAAACTTTCATAGTAGCTTAGGAAATGCGGGTTTCAGCGCAGTATATACATAAAAATAGCAGTATAACATAAAAATATTAAGAAAATAATCAGATTTTCCATGAAAAATGTAGGTAAAAGAGCAGAAAAAGTTATATGAAAAGAAGAAACTAGTAAAAATAACAGGAAAAAGTTGGCTAAAGATCAAAAACTTTCATAATAGTTAAGGAAATGTGGGTTTCAGCGCAGTATATATATATGTAATATAAAAATATTGAGAAAATAATCAGATTTTCCATGAAAAAAGTAGGTAAAAGAGCAGAAAAAGTTATATGAAAAGAAGAAACTAGTAAAAATCACAGGAAAAAGTTGGCTAAAGATCAAAAACATTCATAGTAGTTCAGGAAATGTGGGTTTCAGCGCACTATATATATAAAAATAGCAGCATTACATAAAAATATTGAGAAAATAATCAGATTTTCCATGAAAAAAGTAGGTAAAAGAGCAGAAAAAGTTATATGAAAAGAAGAAACTAGTAAAAATCACAGGAAAAAGTTGGTTAAAGATCAAAAACTTTCATAGTAGTTTAGGAAATGCGGGTTTCAGCGCAGTATATAAATATAATATAAAAATATTGAGAAAATAATCAAATTTTCCATGAAAAAAGTAGGTAAAAGAGCAGAAAAAGTTATATGAAAAGAAGAAACTAGTAAAAATCACAGGAAAAAGTTGGTTAAAGATCAAAAACTTTCATTGTAGTTTAGGAAATGCGGGTTTCAGCGCAGTATATATATAAAAATAGCAGTATAATATAAAAATATTGAGAAAATAATCAGACTTTGAATGAAAAAAGTAGGTAAAAGAGCAGAAAAAGTTATATGAAAAGAAGAAACTAGTAAAAATCACAGGAAAAAGTTGGTTAAAGATCAAAAACTTTCATAGTAGTTCAGGAAATGCGGGTTTCAGCGCAGTATATACATAAAAATAGGAGTATAATATAAAAATATTGAGAAAATAATCAGATTTTCCATGAAAAAAGTAGGTAAAAGAGCAGAAAAAGTTATATGAAAAGAAGAAACTAGTAAAAATCACAGGAAAAAGTTGGTTAAAGATCAAAAACTTTCATAGTAGTTTAGGAAATGCGGGTTTCAGCGCAGTATATACATAAAAATAGCAGCATAACATAAAAATATTGAGAAAATAATCAGATTTTCCATGAAAAAAGTAGGTAAAAGAGCAGAAAAAGTTATATGAAAAGAAGAAACTATTGGTTAAAGATCACAAAAACTTTCATAGTAGTTTAGGAAATGCGGGTTTCAGCGCAGTATATACATAAAAATAGCAGTATAATATAAAAATATTGAGAAAATAATCAGACTTTGAATGAAAAAAGTAGGTAAAAGAGCAGAAAAAGTTATATGAAAAGAAGAAACTAGTAAAAATCACAGGAAAAAGTTGGTTAAAGATCAAAAACTTTCATAGTAGTTCAGGAAATGCGGGTTTCAGCGCAGTATATACATAAAAATAGGAGTATAATATAAAAATATTGAGAAAATAATCAGATTTTCCATGAAAAAAGTAGGTAAAAGAGCAGAAAAAGTTATATAAAAAGAAGAAACTAGTAAAAATCACAGGAAAAAGTTGGTTAAAGATCAAAAACTTTCATAGTAGTTAAGGAAATGCGGGTTTCAGCGCAGTATATATATATGTAATATAAAAATATTGAGAAAATAATCAGATTTTCCATGAAAAAAGTAGGTAAAAGAGCAGAAAAAGTTATATGAAAAGAAGAAACTAGTAAAAATCACAGGAAAAAGTTGGTTAAAGATCAAAAACTTTCATAGTAGTTCAGGAAATGTGGGTTTCAGCGCACTATATATATAAAAATAGCAGTATAACATAAAAATATTGAGAAAATAATCAGATTTTCCATGAAAAAAGTAGGTAAAAGAGCAGAAAAAGTTATATGAAAAGAAGAAACTAGTAAAAATCACAGGAAAAAGTTGGTTAGAGATCAAAAACTTTCATAGTAGTTCAGGAAATTCGGGTTTCAGCGCAGTATATACATAAAAATAGGAGTATAACATAAAAATATTAAGAAAATAATCAGATTTTCCATGAAAAATGTAGGTAAAAGAGCAGAAAAAGTTATATGAAAAAAAGAAACTAGTAAAAATAACAGGAAAAAGTTGGCTAAAGATCAAAAACTTTCATAGTAGTTAAGGAAATGCGGGTTTCAGCGCAGTATATATATATGTAATATAAAAATATTGAGAGAATAATCAGATTTTCCATGAAAAAAGTAGGTAAAAGAGCAGAAAAAGTTATATGAAAAGAAGAAACTAGTAAAAATCACAGGAAAAAGTTGGTTAAAGATCAAAAACTTTCATAGTAGTTCAGGAAATGCGGGTTTCAGCGCAGTATATACATAAAAATAGGAGTATAACATAAAAATATTAAGAAAATAATCAGATTTTCCATGAAAAATGTAGGTAAAAGAGCAGAAAAAGTTATATGAAAAGAAGAAACTAGTAAAAATAACAGGAAAAAGTTGGCTAAAGATCAAAAACTTTCATAGTAGTTAAGGAAATGCGGGTTTCAGCGCAGTATATATATATGTAATATAAAAATATTGAGAAAATAATCAGATTTTCCATGAAAAAAGTAGGTAAAAGAGCAGAAAAAGTTATATGAAAAGAAGAAACTAGTAAAAATCACAGGAAAAAGTTGGCTAAAGATCAAAAACTTTCATAGTAGTTCAGGAAATGTGGGTTTCAGCGCACTATATATATAAAAATAGCAGTATAACATAAAAATATTGAGAAAATAATCAGATTTTCCATGAAAAAAGTAGGTAAAAGAGCAGAAAAAGTTATATGAAAAGAAGAAACTAGTAAAAATCACAGGAAAAAGTTGGTTAAAGATCAAAAACTTTCATTGTAGTTTAGGAAATGCGGGTTTCAGCGCAGTATATATATAAAAATAGCAGTATAATATAAAAATATTGAGAAAATAATCAGACTTTGAATGAAAAAAGTAGGTAAAAGAGCAGAAAAAGTTATATGAAAAGAAGAAACTAGTAAAAATCACAGGAAAAAGTTGGTTAAAGATCAAAAACTTTCATAGTAGTTCAGGAAATGCGGGTTTCAGCGCAGTATATACATAAAAATAGGAGTATAATATAAAAATATTGAGAAAATAATCAGATTTTCCATGAAAAAAGTAGGTAAAAGAGCAGAAAAAGTTATATGAAAAGAAGAAACTAGTAAAAATCATAGGAAAAAGTTGGTTAAAGATTAACAACTTTCATAGTAGTTTAGAAAATGCGGGTTTCAGCGCACTATATATATAAAAATAGCAGTATAACATAAAAATATTGAGAAAATAATCAGATTTTCCATGAAAAAAGTAGGTAAAAGAGCAGAAAAAGTTATATGAAAAGAAGAAACTAGTAAAAATCACAGGAAAAAGTTAGCTAAAGATCAAAAACTTTCATAGTAGTTCAGGAAATGCGGGTTTCAGCGCACTGTATATATAAAAATAGCAGTATAACATAAAAATATTGAGAAAATAATCAGATTTTCCATGAAAAAAGTAGGTAAAAGAGCAGAAAAACTTATATGAAAAGAAGAAACTAGTAAAAATCACAGGAAAAAGTTGGCTAAAGATCAAAAACTTTCATAGTAGTTCAGGAAATGCGGGTTTCAGCGCACTATATATAAAAATAGCAGTATAACATAAAAATATTGAGAAAATAATCAGATTTTCCATGAAAAAAGTAGGTAAAAGAGCAAAAAAAGTTATATGAAAAGAAGAAACTAGTAAAAATCACAGGAAAAAGTTGGTTAAAGATCAAAAACTTTCATAGTAGCTTAGGAAATGCGGGTTTCAGCGCAGTATATAAATATAATATAAAAATATTGAGAAAATTATCAGATTTTCCATGAAAAAAGTAGGTAAAAGAGCAGAAAAAGTTATATGAAAAGAAGAAACTAGTAAAAATCACAGGAAAAAGTTGGCTAAAGATCAAAAACTTTCATAGTAGTTCAGGAAATGTGGGTTTCAGCGCACTATATATATAAAAATAGCAGTATAACATAAAAATATTGAGAAAATAATCAGATTTTCCATGAAAAAAGTAGGTAAAAGAGCAGAAAATGTTATATGAAAAGAAGAAACTAGTAAAAATCACAGGAAAAAGTTGGTTAAAGATCAAAAACTTTCATAGTAGTTTAGGAAATGCGGGTTTCAGCGCAGTATATATATATGTAATATAAAAATATTGAGAAAATAATCAGATTTTCCATGAAAAAAGTAGGTAAAAGAGCAGAAAAAGTTATATGAAAAGAAGAAACTAGTAAAAATCACAGGAAAAAGTTGGTTAAAGATCAAAAACTTTCATTGTAGTTTAGGAAATGCGGGTTTCAGCGCAGTATATATATAAAAATAGCAGTATAATATAAAAATATTGAGAAAATAATCAGACTTTGAATGAAAAAAGTAGGTAAAAGAGCAGAAAAAGTTATATGAAAAGAAGAAACTAGTAAAAATCACAGGAAAAAGTTGGTTAAAGATCAAAAACTTTCATAGTAGTTCAGGAAATGCGGGTTTCAGCGCAGTATATACATAAAAATAGGAGTATAATATAAAAATATTGAGAAAATAATCAGATTTTCCATGAAAAAAGTAGGTAAAAGAGCAGAAAAAGTTATATGAAAAGAAGAAACTAGTAAAAATCATAGGAAAAAGTTGGTTAAAGATTAACAACTTTCATAGTAGTTTAGGAAATGCGGGTTTCAGCGCAGTATATACATAAAAATAGCAGCATAACATAAAAATATTGAGAAAATAATCAGATTTTCCATGAAGAAAGGAGGTAAAAGAGCAGAAAAAGTTATATGAAAAGAAGAAACTATTGGTTAAAGATCACAAAAACTTTCATAGTAGTTCAGGAAATGCGGGTTTCAGCGCAGTATATACATAAAAATAGGAGTATAATATAAAAATATTGAGAAAATAATCAGATTTTCCATGAAAAAAGTAGGTAAAAGAGCAGAAAAAGTTATATGAAAAGAAGAAACTAGTAAAAATCATAGGAAAAAGTTGGTTAAAGATTAACAACTTTCATAGTAGTTTAGGAAATGCGGGTTTCAGCGCAGTATATACATAAAAATAGCAGTATAATATAAAAATATTGAGAAAATAATCAGACTTTGAATGAAAAAAGTAGGTAAAAGAGCAGAAAAAGTTATATGAAAAGAAGAAACTAGTAAAAATCACAGGAACAAGTTGGTTAAAGATCAAAAACTTTCATAGTAGTTCAGGAAATGCGGGTTTCAGCGCAGTATATACATAAAAATAGGAGTATAATATAAAAATATTGAGAAAATAATCAGATTTTCCATGAAAAAAGTAGGTAAAAGAGCAGAAAAAGTTATATGAAAAGAAGAAACTAGTAAAAATCACAGGAAAAAGTTGGTTAAAGATCAAAAACTTTCATAGTAGTTAAGGAAATGCGGGTTTCAGCGCAGTATATATATATGTAATATAAAAATATTGAGAAAATAATCAGATTTTCCATGAAAAAAGTAGGTAAAAGAGCAGAAAAAGTTATATGAAAAGAAGAAACTAGTAAAAATCACAGGAAAAAGTTAGCTAAAGATCAAAAACTTTCATAGTAGTTCAGGAAATACGGGTTTCAGCGCAGTATATATATATGTAATATAAAAATATTGAGAAAATAATCAGATGTTCCATGAAAAAGTAGGTAAAAGAGCAGAAAAAGTTATATGAAAAGAAGAAACTAGTAAAAATCACAGGAAAAAGTTGGTAAAAGATCAAAAACTTTCATAGTAGTTCAGGAAATGCGGGTTTCAGCGCAGTACATACATAAAAATAGGAGTATAACATAAAAATATTAAGAAAATAATCAGATTTTCCATGAAAAATGTAGGTAAAAGAGCAGAAAAAGTTATATGAAAAGAAGAAACTAGTAAAAATAACAGGAAAAAGTTGGCTAAAGATCAAAAACTTCCATAGTAGTTAAGGAAATGCGGGTTTCAGCGCAGTATATATATATGTAATATAAAAATATTGAGAAAATAATCAGATTTTCCATGAAAAAAGTAGGTAAAAGAGCAGAAAAAGTTATATGAAAAGAAGAAACTAGTAAAAATCACAGGAAAAAGTTGGTTAAAGATCAAAAACTTTCATAGTAGTTCAGGAAATGCGGGTTTCAGCGCAGTATATACATAAAAATAGGAGTATAACATAAAAATATTAAGAAAATAATCAGATTTTCCATGAAAAATGTAGGTAAAAGAGCAGAAAAAGTTGGCTAAAGATCAAAAACTTTCATAGTAGTTAAGGAAATGCGGGTTTCAGCGCAGTATATATATATGTAATATAAAAATATTGAGAAAATAATCAGATTTTCCATGAAAAAAGTAGGTAAAAGAGCAGAAAAAGTTATATGAAAAGAAGAAACTAGTAAAAATCACAGGAAAAAAGTTGGCTAAAGATCAAAAACTTTCATAGTAGTTCAGGAAATGTGGGTTTCAGCGCACTATATATATAAATATAGCAGTATAACATAAAAATATTGAGAAAATAATCAGATTTTCCATGAAAAAATTAGGTAAAAGCGCAGAAAAAGTTATATGAAAAGAAGAAACTAGTAAAAATCACAGGAAAAAGTTGGTTAAAGATCAAAAACTTTCATAGTAGTTTAGGAAATGCGGGTTTCAGCGCAGTATATAAATATAATATAAAAATATTGAGAAAATTATCAGATTTTCCATGAAAAAAGTAGGTAAAAGAGCAGAAAAAGTTATATGAAAAGAAGAAACTAGTAAAAATCACAGGAAAAAGTTGGTTAAAGATCAAAAACGTTCATAGTAGTTTAGGAAATGCGGGTTTCAGCGCAGTATATAAATATAATATAAAAATATTGAGAAAATAATCAGATTTTCCATGAAACATGTAGGTAAAAGAGCAGAAAAAGTTATATGAAAAGAAGAAACTAGTAAAAATCACAGGAAAAAGTTGGCTAAAGATCAAAAACTTTCATAGTAGTTTAGGAAATGCAGGTTTTAGCGCAGTATATAAATATTATATAAAAATATTGAGAAAATAATCAGATTTTCCATGAAAAAAATGAGGTAAAAGAGCAGAAAAAGTTATATGAAAAGAAGAAACTAGTAAAAATCACAGGAAAAAATTGGTTAAAGATCAAAAACTTTCATAGTAGTTTAGGAAATGCGGGTTTCAGCGCAGTATATATATATGTAATATAAAAATATTGAGAAAATAATCAGATTTTCCATGAAAAAAGTAGGTAAAAGAGCAGAAAAAGTTATATGAAAAGACGAAACTAGTAAAAATCACAGGAAAAAGTTGGTTAAGGATCAAAAACTTTCATAGTAGCTTAGGAAATACGGGTTTCAGCGCAGTATATACATAAAAATAGCAGTATAGTATAAAAATATTGAGAAAATAATCAGATTTTCCATGAAAAAAGTAGGTAAAAGAGCAGAAAAAGTTATATGAAAAGAAGAAACTAGTAAAAATGACAGGAAAAAGTTGGTTAAAGATCAACAACTTTCATAGTAGTTAAGGAAATGCGGGTTTCAGCGCAGTATATATATATATAATATAAAAATATTGAGAAAATAATCAGATTTTCCATGACAAAAGTAGGTAAAAGAGCAGAAAAAGTTATATGAAAAGAAGAAACTAGTAAAAATCACAGGAAAAAGTTGGTTAAAGATCAAAAACTTTCATAGTAGTTTAGGAAATGCGGGTTTCAGCGCAGTATATATATATAATATAAAAATATTGAGAAAATAATCAGACTTTCCATGAAAAATGTAGGTAAAAGAGCAGAAAAAGTTATATGAAAAGAAGAAACTAGTAAAAATCACAGGAAAAAGTTGGTTAAAGATTAAAAACTTTCATAGTAGTTTAGGAAATGCGGGTTTCAGCGCAGTATATAAATATAATATAAAAATATTGAGAAAATAATCAGATTTTCCATGAAAAAAGTAGGTAAAAGAGCAGAAAAAGTTATATGAAAAGAAGAAACTAGTAAAACTGACAGGAAAAAGTTGGTTAAAGATCAAAAGCTTTCATAGTAGCTTAGGAAATGCGGGTTTCAGCGCAGTATATACATAAAAATAGCAGTATAATATAAAAATATTGAGAAAATAATCAGACTTTGAATGAAAAAAGTAAGTAAAAGAGCAGAAAAAGTTATATGAAAAGAAGAAACTAGTAAAAATCACAGGAAAAAGTTGGTTAAAGATAAAAAACTTTCATAGAAGTTTAGGAAATGCGGGTTTCAGCGCAGTATATACATAATAATAGCAGTATAATATAAAAAATATTGAGAAAATAATCACATTTTCCATGAAAAAAGTAGGTAAAGAGCAGAAAAAGTTATATGAAAAGAAGAAACTAGTAAAAATCACAGGAAAAAGTTGGTTAAAGATCAAAAACTTTCATAGTAGTTTAGGAAATGCGGGTTTCAGCGCAGTATATACATAAAAATAGCAGTATAATATAAAAATATTGAAAATAATCAGATTTTCCATGAAAAAAGTAGGTAAAAGAGCAGAAAAAGTTATATGAAAAGAAGAAACTAGTAGAAATGACAGGAAAAAGTTGGTTAAAGATCAACAACTTTCATAGTAGTTTAGGAAATGCGGGTTTCAGCGCAGTATATAAATATAATATAAAAATATTGAGAAAATTATCAGATTTTCCATGAAAAAAGTAGGTAAAAGAGCAGAAAAAGTTATATGAAAAGAAGAAACTAGTAAAAATCACAGGAAAAAGTTGGTTAAAGATCAAAAACTTTCATAGTAGTTTAGGAAATGCGGGTTTCAGCGCAGTATATACATAAAAATAGCAGTATAATATAAAAATATTGAAAATAATCAGATTTTCCATGAAAAAAGTAGGTAAAAGAGCAGAAAAAGTTATATGAAAAGAAGAAACTAGTAGAAATGACAGGAAAAAGTTGGTTAAAGATCAACAACTTTCATAGTAGTTTAGGAAATGCGGGTTTCAGCGCAGTATATAAATATAATATAAAAATATTGAGAAAATTATCAGATTTTCCATGAAAAAAGTAGGTAAAAGAGCAGAAAAAGTTATATGAAAAGAAGAAACTAGTAAAAATCACAGGAAAAAGTTGGTTAAAGATCAAAAACTTTCATAGTAGTTTAGGAAATGCGGGTTTCAGCGCAGTATATACATAAAAATAGCAGTATAATATAAAAATATTGAGAAAATCATCAGATTTTCCACGAAAAAAGTAGGTAAAAGAGCAGAAAAAGTTATATGAAAAGAAGAAACTAGTAAAAATCACAGGAAAAAGTTGGTTAAAGATCAAAAACTTTCATAGTAGTTTAGGAAATGCGGGTTTCAGCGCAGTATATGTATAAAAATAGCAGTATAATATAAGAATATTGAGAAAATAATCAGATTTTCCATGAAAAAAGTAGGTAAAAGAGCAGAAAAAGTTATATGAAAAGAAGAAACTAGTAAAAATCACAGGAAAAAGTTGGTTAAAGATCAACAACTTTCATAGTAGTTAAGGAAATGCGGGTTTCAGCGCAGTATATATATATGTAATATAAAAATATTGAGAAAATAATCAGATTTTCCATGAAAAAAGTAGGTAAAAGAGCAGAAAAAGTAATATGAAAAGAAGAAACTAGTAAAAATCACAGGAAAAAGTTGGTTAAAGATCAAAAACTTTCATAGTAGTTTAGGAAATGCGGGTTTTAGCGCAGTATATAAATATAATATAAAAATATTGAGAAAATTATCAGAT